>VURO01050064.1:10852-27810 GCA_015108175.1 Pelvicachromis taeniatus | reverse complement strand
CTGTAAACAACTTAATTCCCATTTAATAAAGGCCAACTTTATGCAGTGCACGACTACTAGTTGTCCTATGGAGAGATTCCCCCACCTGAGCTGTAGATCTCTGCAGCTCGTCCAGAGTCACCATGGGCCTCTTGGCTGCATTTCTGATCAGCGCTCTCCTTGTTCGGCCTGTGAGTTTAGGTGGACGGCCTTGTCTTGGTAGGTTTACAGTTGTGCCATACTCCTTCCATTTCTGAATGATCGCTTGAACAGTGCTCCGTGGGATGTTCAAGGCTTGGGAAATCGTTTTGTAGCCTAAGCCTGCTTTAAATTTCTCAATAACTTTCTCCCTGACCTGTCTGGTGTGTTCTTTGGACTTCATGGTGTTGTCGCTCCCAATATTCTCTTAGACAACCTCTGAGGCCGTCACAGAGCAGCTGTATTTGTACTGACATTAGATTAAACACAGGTTAGATTAGAACTCATCATGCAATGTCTATGGGCAACTGACTGCACTCAGACCAAAGGGGGCTGAATAATTACGCACACCCCACTTCTCAGTTATTTATTTGTAAAAAATGTTTGGAGTCATGTATGATTTTCATTCCACTTCTCACGTGTACACCACTTTGTATTGGTCTTTCCCGTGGAATTCCAATACAATTGATTCATGTTTGTGGCTATAATGTGACAAAATGTGGAAAAGTTCAAGGGGGCAGAATACTTTTGCAAGCCACTGTATACTAATACGTACATGGAAGTATTTACACATACAGCTGCTTGTGAGTAAAATCTTGTGGCACAGATTCCACAAGCACTACCTTATTCTCTCTTTGCAGACTGCTTTGACAAAGTCCTTCACATGAGGCTGTGTGAAGTGCTGATCATAGTACTGGATCAGCTTAGAGTAAATAGTTGGCACGGCCATGAACACATTAACCATGGGAGCCTTGGAGCTCAACAGCATCTCCCACACCTGTGGGGGGAGAGAGAGAGAGAGAGAGAGCGAGAGATAAGCACAACACATAACTGAAGTGAGAAGGAGGAGGAGAGATAAGGAAAAGAAAAGCAGTATATCTAACGGTGGGGCACTGCAGACTAAATTATTAAATCCAGATTCATTCCATTAGTTTTAGAGGAGAAAAAAAGTGACATTTTTTTCATTTATTTGATGTAAATGGCACAGTAAAGTCCAGACAGCAGCCTCATATTAAACCTGTCAACATAATGCAGAAAAAAAGACAAGCAAAAAATGCCCAGATTTGTAAAGGTCAGGAGAAAGAAAATAGCCGGCTGCCCCGGACTGGAGCGGTATTGCCGGCCAGTTAAAAGACCTTCTGTGCAGCTACTTTTGACAAATATGCTTTTCAGCTGCCACAAAAAGGAGCCGCTCTCATTCTCAGCTGCATCAGACATGCCGCCTTCAGCACACGTGGGCACTAATGGACGTAAACACGTGTCGCCATCTACATGCACATCTAAACATACTGTATGAATATCAGATAAACTCACTTGTTCAAGGACAAAGTCGTTTTACACACCCGGCCCCGCCCACTCAACCTCATTCCTCACCCACGCTCGCATACAGAGTCTGGGTACACTGCAGTAGACGGCAGAAGGATAGACGACAGCATGAATTAAATGAAGGTGAACGACGGCTTCTCTAAGTCACTCCCCCCACCCATCCCGCACCCTCACCCATTACCAGTGCCCCCCTCCAAGCTGTCTCTCCTCTCAGTCTACTCGATCTCACTTCTTCTTCATTCATTCTGCCTCTATTTTCCAAGTGCTCCATTTTCAGTCTCTACTTTCATCTCTGACCCCACATCCTCCCTTTATCCCCCCCCCTTCTCTCACCCCCATCTCACATTCACTTACCTTCTCTCTCCATTTCGTAATTTCCTGCTTCACTGCCTCTGCAGTCTCTCTCTCTCTGTCAGACACACACACACACACACCTAGACACATACTCACACACAGAAAAATGCACTCTCTCCCATCATTGCGCTCACCTGAAGTAACACCACATCATTCTAAATGTGCCAGCAATTTCTAAACTCTTCCTTCCACTTCTCTTTTGTGTGAGCCCCACATCACAGACTCACCCAATCTATTATCCACTAAATTATCTTCCTATCACTTCCTCTGCCTCTAATAAAAACATAAGTCAAACACACAGACAAATAAAACTAAGATGATTAAGCCAACAGTACAATTTAATCAAATCCCATTCCAGTCTCCCACAATAGCGCTATAGGCTGATCTAAAAATCGCAAGCAACCTGCGATTCACGTGAAGAGATACAGAATAAAAGTTTGAGGAGAGAAAAGGATGATTAGCTGAGCGTGCCCTGACCATACTGGGTGGTGTCTATCAAGTGCAGTGAAGCGCTCCCACCAAGCCCACTCTAGGCGGGAGAGGAAGGCAATTTATGTCCGTCAAAGAGCTGGCCTCCACCTAGGGGACAGGATGTGGTGAGAACCGGGAGCTATGGCTTGCATCCTAAACAACTTCATGAGCCCTGCACTCAACTTAAGACCCGAATACAGTTCCTACCGAGAAGGCCCGATTGTTGAATGTGCCTGCAGTGCTGATGACTAAAAAGTGTCAGGTAAGTTCACCCTGATCGAAGAACTTGTCTTTCAGTTTTAAAGTTTTAGCTCCTGGGAAAAAATGTAAAATAATTTGGTCCTTAGCGGGTCTAAATATTGGGTAAATAAAACCTCAGACAAACAACAATATGTGATCTTACGCTATTTCATTTTGTATTTTTTTCATAAAACTAAAACGAACTGCAGAATCAGTGTGTGCAAAACTGAGCACAGGAATTAAGAGAATAAGTAGCAGCCAGATGCTACTGGCTGCTTGATTAAGCAGTAATTTTGGCAGCTTGCTGGTCTGGAGCATTCAGGTGTGTGTTACCACAATGCCAAGGTGGAAAGACATCAGCAGTGATCTTAGAGAAGCAACTGTTGCTGCCCATCAAACTGGGAAGAGTTTTCCAAACAATCTGCATAATAAAGACAATTTGCCAATCTTCCCAGGAGTGGATGTCCTAGCAAATTCACCCCAGTGCTCACAAATATTTCAAATAACCCAAGAGCTACATCTCAGGCTCTACAGGCATGTTAAATATTAAAGTTTATAACAGTACAACTAGAAAAAGACTAAACAAGTACGACTTGTATGACTTGTTTGGAAGGGTTACCAGGAGAAAGTAGCTTCTCTCAAAAAACAAACCAACAAAAAAAACACACATCAAGGTTTAAAAAACGGCTTAATTGTGAAAAAATTCAGCGTAAAAAGGTAGTTTAAACTACCTTTAAAGAGGTAGTGTGCAAACATGGTAACAGTGTATGGTGTTTCAATGTTCGAGCGTTTCTCTGACCTTACAGTGGAGTAGACGGTAAGGTCAGGGAAGTTAATGACTTGGTTTTAACAGCCAACTCATTAACATAGTAGTATCAGCTATGTAGTTAGCTAACCTTTCACTTAGTGTTTGCCGTTTCCTACAAAAAGACAGCTTTTTTATATTCCTCATGGATAACGGCTTCAGCTGCAGGCAGATCACCACAGTCCTTGACAGCAATGTCACATTGTCACCGTCATAAATGCTTGGTGTGAATCAGAGGTGAGAAACATTAGTGTTCAGGTTGCCAGTGTGACTGAATTAGCCGTTTTGTTATAAAAAGCACCATCAATAAGAGTTTTTGCTATTGACATTGATAAGTAGTATCAGTTCTTATATAAGACTTGAACATATCCTAATGGTAGACCCTTCCTAAAGAAGGCTTACTGTAACAAAGAGCAACCTACTATACAGAGTGGCATAAAGATTCTTACAGCCAAATGCATTCAAAATGCTTGATCTGTCTGAACTAGACAACTCGTGTACAAAACATTATTTTAATCTCACTTTGAATTACAGAACAGGAAGTTGTGAGTATTTCCAAGCAGCATTCACATCAATCAGGCTACTTAAAAAATGCCCTTGCCTGTTAGAATATAAAAATTGATGTCTTAGCCATCCCTCTTGAGGAAAAACAATGACAGTGATATTACGTTTGAGTAGTTGCTGTGATGAAGTAGTCAATAAGAAATCAAATAAATTAAAAAAAAGAAAAGAAAAAGAAAATCTGAGCAAAGCTATTTGAAACCCAGCAACGCTATGTGCTCCCGTCAGTCTAATACAGTACACTTGAAAAAGACTTATCTGTGATTTACTTGATCACAATTCCTGCACTGAAAAGTCCTGTCACTATCTCCAGGCTACATCACAAGAAAAAAAAAAAAAAATCAATGCTGGCCTCTGCTGCCTAGGGTACCCTTCAGAGATCTTAGGGGATAGAAGACGATCGATCACTTCATCAATGTACTGTAACTTCAGGAGGAGGAGAATAAAGGCTCTTTTTTTTTCTCTGAAGATGAGAGAAGGGGTTTTGTGGTTTGGCACACAAGGTCAGGGATAACAGTTGAATACTGATAGCTATATTAGTCTAGCAATACCCATGTTGACAGATACACATTTTCTTTAAGGTCGTTTCTTTTTCATTCACCTTAAGTGTCATGAAGTGGTAAACTTCCTGACGTACACACAAAAAAAAAGGAACAAAAACCGAAAGTCACACATACACACATTAAAAATTGTGCATTTACACTTCAATACAGCTACACCTATACACACACTTAGCACCCCATCTTCCCCTCCCTTCTCAGGGCCAAACAAGCCCTATCATCCTTCAATGTCAGCTCATCGATTGATCTGCTGCTTAAGCCCCTGCCGTGTGTCGGCATTGGTCAGATACAAAGCCACACAGGGCAATTCATCACAGAGCCCCAAACACTTAGTTTTGACAGTGTGAGAGGGAGAAAGAGAGGGAGGTGCAGACGGAGAGGAGATGAAGCGAGAAGAGAGGAGCAAGAACAAAAGAGCAAAGGAAAAGTGAAGCACCAACTGAGAAAGAGGGATTGATGTGGAAAGAGGTAATGGTCTTTTTTAATCCATCAGGGTTATCCACAGAAGACCTCTCAATCTGAAAACTGTCTTTGCCTTATGATTAAGTTAGATGAAACCCTAAAAAAAAAAAGCCACTTTTGTTCATGGGGGTTAATAAAAGACGCTGTATAGTGTGCTGAGAGACAGAAGAAGAAGAAGAGTGCATCTCTGACCTTCTGAGGATGGAATTCGGGAAGCATGACGCAGGTGGCGCCCACCCAGAGCGGGCACAGCAGCTTGTTAACGACGCCATGCACGTGGTGGAGAGGCAAGGTGTGGAGGATGACATCATCTCTGGACCACGCCCATTCTGAAACCAGACACTGGACCTGAGGGGTGGGAGGGAGTGGGTTGTCAGGATGTCATATTGTCTTTACAATAAATTACCACAGTCGACTTTCACTGTTGCAGACATTTGTTACCATGATCTCCCCTAAGCTGTCGTTCGGTGCACTTCCAGATGGCAAAATTGATTTTTGTAACTTATTTGAATTCTTCACCATTGTCACCGTATGCTATATGAGAGGAGACCAACAACAGTGAGGTTCAAATTAAAGATTTTATCCTTAGCATACAAAAGTAATAGGTGTATCAGGATCCGCATGTTTTAATAACCTTGATCTTGATCACTTTTTATTGCATTTGTGTTGTTTACTGCATTAAAGTTGGGGGGAAAAAAGGCTTTTTATAAAAAATAACATAACATTATGTGTCCAATTTACTGTATTTGTAGCTGCCGTGATGTTGTTTACTTGCTGAACTTTAGGCACCCAGCTAATTTCCACTTGTGCAAGAATGAGGTCTGACAATGTCAAGAGATCCCTGTGAACCTAGTTACAGCCAGAAAGCATAACAGTAAAAATCATTATAACCTAACTCCACTCCACTCCACTCCACTGAGGTGCCCGCTGGTGTAGAAATCTGTACACACCTCATCAACATTAATTTCTCCCTCTGTGCTGGGCAAACAGAACACAAAAAAAGAACATTTTCTAATGTTTATCCTCGACTCTTTGCTGCTCTTAATTAGGGGTAGCTTAAACATCAGTGCAAAAGTCCAACAAATACAGTTAGGTCCATAACTTCTTTGATGCTGACACAATTGTGTCATTTTTGTCTGACTGACTGAAGTGTACATTTACATCTTTAAATGAAGAGAATTAAAGTAATGCAATCCCCTGTTTTCAGTGACTCAAATGGAAGTGGACAAACAAACACAACACTGGTGTTGAGCTTTATTAAGATTGAATTCTGAAAAAATGAAAATGTTTCAAGGTCTAAACTTTGTGAAAGCACCACCAGCACTTAAATATCTTTTGATGTTACTGTTAAAAAAAAAACAGCTAACTTCCATTTCCAGCTTATCTATTATTGGTAATATTGACACAAATCTCAGTGAGAACATCACAAAACTAACACATGCAGATCTATAAACTGTATCTATGATATTTTTAAATTAAAGAACTGTTTAGACACCCCCAGGAGACATATTCCCCGATTAGCATTATCCTCGTTTTTTTTCCCCCCCCATTGTGCTTCCTGAATAATCGCTAATTTATGCCATTAAAGATCTCCTGAAGTTTTTCTGTGCAATTTTAAGTGAAACTGACCTACATGCCTGGCAGTGTGGAAAATTAAATCACTCTAAAAGGAGGCAGAACTTCGCTTGAATCTGGTCGGTCTGGAAACTGAGTGAGTGAATGATTAAGTGAGTCAGTCTGTTTTTATCGTTTTTTTGTCATTTTTATTTTTTTGAGAGGTAATGTCATTTTATTTTTAAAAATGACTGCAGTGAATGTGATTATTAAGCTGCACTGTGTCCATGTGATTGTGCATAATGGTATATAAAGACATCACGAACAGTGTCAGAGAACTAAATGCCATCAGGGCAAAAAACAAAAGACGTCTCCACCCTGGCGTATGTGGCTGCAGGCTTGTGTTATGACTCTTTGAATCATTAAATTAACTCTGACAGTCGTGTACATGAGCGTCACCAACATGCATGCAGAACACTGAATTTGATTGCCTGTGCAACATAACGCAAACAGAACCTTACCCTCAAATCTCCCCACCTGCAAAGGTTTTTCTTTTCTTTTCTATGAAGTCATATTCATGGCCAAAAACATCAAATGATTTAAACAGAAACACTTCTGCAGTTTAATGCCAAACAAAATTATGCATCAGGCCTTCTATCAAATTGATTTTTTTTCCCCACTAAATGAAGCTTAATTAATGTTTTCTTTGTTTAAAATGACTCATTTTCAGTTGTATAAATAAAACTGACTTTACCAAAGAAAAACATTCAAACATAAATCCAGCAAAAACCTTCATTCCTAAAAAAAAGTCACCTTTCCAAGCAACAAAGTGACCCAAGACCCAAACCCTATGACAAAAAACAGACACAGTTTAATTCACTTTGGCTCCAGTATAATTATTAAGACATAATTTACCATAGCTTGGACACTGCTGTGTGTATGCAGAACCCCTTTGGGCCGGCCTGTTGTTCCACTGGTGTAGATGATGACAGCTGGTCGATCAGCCCAGTCTGTGATGGCTGTCTCCTTCTCTTGTGCGTCTTCCTCACGTAAAGCATCCAGGTTAGAAGTAGGGGGCAGCCTCAGACACGGCAGCCCGAGCTTCTGTGCCAGAGGTTCGAGGGTTTCAGTGTAGTGGTCTGCTGCCAGCAACAGGGAAGTCTGGGAATCAGAAATGATGTACTCCAGTTCTGTCGGTGGGTGTTTTCGGTAGAGTGGCACCGCCGTCCCACCACTCATCCAAGTGGCCCACTGTGCTACTGTATAGGAGGCGTCATTAGCACACAGGAAGGAGACGCGTTTTCCTTCCAGACCTCCAAAGTCCGAGCTCAGAGCTGTACTGATTCTATTTGCAAGACCTAAACTGCTGCAGTACAGCTGCTTGTAGCTGTGGCTGCCACTGCTGTCTATGATTGCAAGCTTTTCTCCATACCCTGGAGCTCTGGCAAACACCGGCTTCTGGTTTAGCCTTGATGAAGGTGCTGTAGTCCATCTATGAGCCCTTCTGAGACCTGCCTGTCTTAAAATCCATTGCCCTGGCTCCAGTGGACAATAAGTTAGGGAAAATGCAGCTTTCCAGTGAGGCAAAGTCCACTTTAAATAGTGGCAAGCAGCGGTTAGACGTCCTGGCAGCATGTTTGACTTTTAGTTGTTTATATTCTCCACAGTTCGAAGCTCATTATGGCTCCATCATCAGTATCTTACATCTGCTCGTAGTGAATATCTGTGGGTTGAAGTGAAAAACATTTGCGCTTAGTTTGATGAAGAAGCACACAAAGTGATAAAGCCAAATCTGTATGATTCACTTTGATCACCAGGGATTCTTTCTGTGACAATTAACCCACCTGATTAACCACCAGTTTTGGGTTTTTGTAGTGGTTGATGGTTACGAATACAAAACACGTTTACCGATGAGGTCCGCTTGATAAAATAAATAACTGTTTAATTGAGCAACATAGAAGACGATCTGGTTCCACCAGTGTTTGAATTTTTCATTTACTATTTCCAAAATAAATACAGGAATCACTCAGAGATATGAAGGCTGAATTACATCAGTACTACTGAGCACCGTTTCACTCAGAGCACATCTGGGATAAAGAAAGAATGGGAGTAAGACCTTGTCACATCACTCAGAAAACACACACGGCAATGGCAGCGTTTTTTACTTAGACTTTAAAAATAAAGAAAAGAAAATCAATGCAGACAGTGCTCTCTGCAACATTTGTGGTGAAACGTGAAGCTAGCCATGGCAACACATCCACTGTGAGGAAACATCTGGTCAAACACTAAATATATCTAAAAGCTGCACCATAATTGATAGCCTGAAAGCCAAATTCACAGAAGGACTTGTACAGAACTTTAGCACATCTGTCACCAGCGTAGAAGAAGTTGAACCCGTGAATGATGATAATGAAATTTTTAGTGAGACATCGACATTTTCTTCAGATCATTAATTAGGCAGTTGGATCAGTTGTTGTCAGAGAAACGGGGCTTTTTTCACTGTCTTGGCTGACATTTTAACTTGGCATTTTTACACTGACTGCACTGAGATTCCTTATCAGCATGGTATTTAGAGTAAACAAGCACAGTGTATTAGATTGTATGTCCGAAACCTTAGTGCTTAAACAGAAACAATGCTATTTAATATTGTAACGTGCAGGAACTGTGACAGTGACATCAGCCTCAGACACTATCAGGAAGTGACAAATTGTTGTAAATTAAATTGTAAATAAATAACAAAACGGTTTAACTGAGAAGTTTTGACCCATTTTGTGAGAGAAATGTTTGAATTTAATATTTCAAAATAAGTAAAACATGCTGTGAACCCACGCCAGTTCAAACACAAAAGGTAAACAACCCAAGCAGAGGCTGGACAATTTCAAATACCTGAGGCACAGCAACACAACCACTGTTATTAAAAAGCTTCGAATGACTTTTGTCCTGAGGCCTTTAATCCTCAGAGACCACTCAGAGCTTTCTGACAGGTTGCTTCACCACATGGTAGAGCAGTACCAGCAGGGACTATAAGGTCCAAGAGAAGGTGGTGGCAATGCAAAGAATATAACTCATAAAGTACCCATCTCATTCACACAGCAGTCTGACACAAACACACAGTGAACACTAACCTTTGTACTCTATATAGTTAATGGTTAATGGGTCATTCCATGTCAGCTGACCAAATACTTAAAGCTACAAGAATATACATCATGAATGCTGCCTGAACATATGAATTAAACTATCATTAAACATATGAATTAAAACAAACAAACACATCAGCTAAATTTAAAAAAAAAAGTTATTTATGGGGGGGGGCAGAAAACTACAAGACTACAAGACAAAAGCCTTTCTAGAATTTTTTTAGGTGATTTTATATTTTTTGAATATCACAATAACTTGCAAAATATTGACGTCTTTAAAACAGAATGCTTAAAAAAAATTAATTACACCAACTGTCATAAAAACATGACAAAAAATATATTTTTATTGGCAATAAGAAATTGAATTCATATTTTTCCATGAAAATTTGAGTCAAGACATTGTTAATAATAATAATAATAATAATAATAATAATAATAATAATAATAATAATAATAATAATAACAACGCGTTTTTTGTTTTTCCATGTTTGGTAAAACAGTATGTTTGAAAATTCATCAACAATGATTACATTTTAGCATAAATTTTTAACATTTTGATCAAAGAGCTTGCAGATACTGGTAAATCAACGATTACAGAAACACTTAAAAATAAAAATATTTTGGTAATTATAAATGCTGTTAACTCGATCAAGTGTATTAAGTACTGTATCTTTAAGATATTCTGATTGGAATAGCTTCATGGTACAGAGTACGCCTCATATTTGGAAATCAGTGTTCCCGATTTCAACCCCTCGGTGTTTTATATTAAATTTTACTACAGATTTGAAATCCCGTATTCCAGAAGTCACAATAGCAGATATTTGACCGAATATTTAAACTTACTCCAGGAATTCTCTAGAGATAGCTGTTTGAAAATTGCTCCACAGAAACCGCTGATCAGAAAAAGCTTGAACTTCACCAGAAATGTATTTTATTATTTTTTTTAGGTTGGGGTTTTTTTTTTCTACAATTCGGACCATTAATATGACATAAAGTTTCACTATTACTGTAGTTACTTAACAACCATTGCGCTATTATTTTAAACATCACTTTAATCAATGATTAACAACATCTTGACTCTTTTAGCATTAATATCATTCAGTCACTTGTCGACTTAAACAGCTTTAAACAGCAACACCGTGAAGTTACAGGACTGACGATGATGAAGATGACCACCGACAGAAATAACCTCTTCGTCTTAACGCCACAGTGTTCAGTCCAGGTGACTCCGACCGTCTCTGCCTTTCACTTTATTTAGCGAGGACAGCTGACCGGACATCAGCCACGACATGGACAATACACCGCCGCGCTTGACGGCTACAAACATAGCAATATCTCATAAAATAACACCTGTCTACACCTTTATCTGTTAACTATTTCACTTTCATCTTACCTACAAGTCGGCATTTCTTGGAGTGAAGGACAGTGCCACGGCATTAAGCGTCCGGTTTGAAACAATAGTGGGTTAAACAGTTCCCGTTTGGTAAGTATACAGCACAAAGCCAGTTTCTGCGGGGTGGTTGACACTTTAAACATGCAGCTTTAATAACCCTTGAACAATGTTTTAAATGATTTTTAATAATCTTATTTTATTAGTCTACCAAATTAAAAATTACATAAAATAAAATGATAATCACACTTTCAAAGCATGGCTGGCTATAGCAACTCAATTCAATTCAATTTTATTTATATAGCGCCAAATCACAACAACAGTCGCCTTAAGGCGCTTCTCAAAACCTATGATCTTGTCTCTGCCTATAACTGTACTGCTGCTTTAAAACTCAATTAATTTTCCCATTTTGATGATTAAAGGGACAACACAACAATAAGAAATGAGCTAAATATCTGGCCAACAAACAGCTAGTTTCAGATAATTAAATCCTTAATTATAAACAAACTAGCATGAGCTGTGCTTTTCTGTCATCCCATGGTTCTTAACTCAGCTTGGCAGTTGTTGGCATAACCTCCACCCACTTTTCTGAGAACCTGCAGATCCAGTGGAGAAGCTGCTCACCAGAGAGGAGGACACAGAAGGGGAGAGTGGGACGTATACGCACCCGCTCCACACAGTGCTGTGTTTTAGATCACATGCCAGTCCCACCACGCAGTGTGCCAACTAGCTTGGCTGGCTTCATCATCACAGTGCAAGTGGGCACATTCAGCCGCCAGCTGGCAGTCGCGGGCCTCAGATAAGAGAATGGTACAGACATGGCACACGTTCAAAAAGTTTTCACTTCCCTCCCCAAACCCCCTACACTGCAAACGAGGATGGCATGTTCCTAAAAACTGGAGCCTTTGTTTCTCAGTGCTCCCCTCCACTCTCAGGAATAGTGGCAAAGACCACTCGTTCCCCTTCACGGGGAAAACGCTATTGAAGGGAATGCTATGCTACCCCAGCAACTATTTAATTTCCACAGAATCCTTTATTCGTAGGGAATTTGGAGTCTTCAGTGTTTTTCTGATGCAGATGGCGCTGCCAGATTTTTCGAAGGATTCAACTCAAAAATGACCGAATGTCGTCTCTGATGTAACGAAATAAGGCGCAGAAGACCCGTGTTTGTGGATTTGTTTCCTGGAAGTTGGCCATGTCTTCGACGTGCGTTATGTGGGGACGGGAATCTGTGCCAGAGATTTATTTACAGCTACTTGTGACACGCAGGGATGGATGAGCAGGGGAGGATAATAAAGACACGCTTGTCATGTAAGGACGAGACATGGCTATCGTAAAGGAGTTACGGTTTTGGTTAAATTGCGAAAAACGAGGGTTAGATGCAGTATATAGTAAGCAGAAGCTGGCATTCTGCTGCGGTGGCCTCCTGCCAGCGCGCCATTCAGAAAAGACCACCTGAAAGGATTTCGCCACTGATGGGCAGGATGGCCGCAAGCAGGCGCCAACTCTCATCTTGGCAAGGGACGGCATCAGAGGAAAAGAGAAAAGAGGGGACCCCCCACAGATCTGTGAGAGTGGCTGAGATGGTAACACAAACCGTGGGGAGTACCCAAGCATGTGTCAGGTTGGCATCAATGTGAGAATGTCTTGGCAAGCATGCCGTTCGCTCCCCTCCCACCCCAGCTCACACACAAACACACTGTTGCCCTGCTTAGAACACATGGTACATCAGCAGCGGCATCTGGCCACGCTGACTCCTGGCAGCTGCGCTTCGTCTTCGCCAGTTGGGAGTCTTGGCACTGCCACTTCATCAACTACCTGTGGCTCCTCCTGGGTAAAAAAGGCGAGCGATGAATTATTCTGAGGCTGCAGCTGCAAACTTGACTTTCATCCAAGAGACTGGATGTAAACATATGACTGCCTCACGGAGCACATGCCACCCACATACTAATGCACGGTTGACGACATTGCTTGTGTCCTGCGCAAAGGGACTTGGGTGTCCTTGCGCGATGGTGCAGTTCACTTTAAGGGAAAGTTAAAGGCTGGACTGTAAAACTAGCAGCAGATGCAACTGGAAGCTTTTGCTTGACAAAAGCAGATTTGAAAGCTTCAAAATAACAAAAAGCAAACTGAGAAAAAGACGCATTTAAGAGGCAGCGACACAGCGTTCTGAAGGACATTGGAATTTGAGATTAGTGATCTTCATCCAGCGGCGTCAGCGTGCCTTATTGTGTTGGGGAATAGCGTTGAATAGGCAAATCGAAAAGCCAAGGATTACTCTGAAAGGAATCTCACTACCATTTTGATAATGAACAAATGGACCTTTCAATCTACAATTACTGCCTTACATTCCAGTTCTAATGGAGGTTTTGACCATAGAGGGCATTTATCTGAGGTTTTTTGAATTCATTTCGGCTGTGACATCGTGGATTGATGGCAAAGGTTAGGAAGATTACCTCCAAATGGAAGAAGAATTTCCAATAAAATCTTTGGGATATGCGATCATAAAGCCGATAGACAGTATTTCCTGATGTGAATTTGTTTAAAGCTCTGTATTTTTTTAAAACTCTTGTCACAAATCATATCGTCTGCTAACCTAGATGATTGTGTTTCATAGCTGAGCTGCATTTAATGCCAGTTCTTCTCCATCATTCCAGAAATGTTTGGGGGGGTTTCCTGAATTCTCAATTGATTTTTCTTGCACTGAACACCTCGTGGCAAAAGCCCAAATGTTTCAGTTTATCCCAAATGTCAGCTCTTCTTCCATCCAAGGCTGTTAGTAGTGATCCAAAAAAAACAAGAAGAAGAAGAAGAAAAAAATGACAGTGTGTTTACAGCGAGCCTTGTTGAGTTTTAATGACAATATGGGCACCCAGTCAAGTTATTGATCACATATTTTTTGTTTATGTTTATACATTAAGTCAAGGCAGGCGGAGGAGGGAAGAGACGTTAAGATGGCAAAAGGCCAAATGAAACACGAGGAATTCTTGCTATCCCCTCGCTTTCTGCAGAGTTCGTGCTCTCCTCTCGGCTACTCGAGAACTGCCTGACCCAATTTAAATTCGAAACTTGTTGTGTTAGTATTTTTTCATCCTTTATTCGAGAGCAACGTTGTTGGCAAGCTGTTAAAATCTGTCAAAAGTTGAATAAATCACTCACTTGAACACACACACACACGCACACATATTCTCACTTTTTTTTCTGTGGGTGTTAGTCATCTGACAGTGACCCAGTGGGAGTTTTTTTCTCCATCTGTGTCAGTCTGACCCATTTTTGCCCTCGGCCACATCCAACTGTTCCATGTCCCAAACATATGTGTGGTGGCAGGGGGATAAGCGAACCATCGCCGCGCGGGACCTGCAGACACACACTGCAGATATGACACTGGACCCTGCTCTCCTGTCTGTCTGCTTCCCATAGCATATGTCATCACGGCTTCTTCTGCTTCTTTTCCTCCTATGAGTCAGACGTGTTTCATCAGATTTGATTATCCGATGACGTGAAATTAATTTGTGTGTGCTTTTTTTTCTGTACTGGCCTCAGTTTGTCATCCCGAGTCTGCATCTGTCTCATCAACTCATTTTTATTGAATGTGCACCTTTTATATTTGTTCTCTTTCTGCTGGCCAGCTCTGGAGTGGGCCCTTGACTTGGTGGACTGACTTCATTATCTATGCAGATTATAACACTAGCCTTTTAAGGGCAAAATTACCCAAGTATAAGAGGGATTGTTTTTTTCATTCAAGTTGTCCATGTTGGCAGATGAGATGGTTTCATTGCACGGAGCCAGGACTCACTGGGGACTAAGGGGTGTGAGGCACATATGGGCAAACAGGCTGCTCATGAGCTGCTTATATGAGCCTCTCATCATGGCCTTAGAGAGTGACAACTCCACCAGAGGATTTAAAGTGACTGTGTGCGGTGGATGTGCATTGTCTGGTTTGGCACCACGACTTGGATTCATGCCTCTTAGAGAGCAGATATGTTTGTCTGCATAGATGTTCTCACTGAAAATGTCGAGCTCCATTGGGGAACAAACACTGTAGAACAGAAAAGGGAGCATAAAAATGCCCGAAACTGGAATTTACACGTTCTACGAATAACCGGGGCAGACGGTGCGGTCAAATGGACAGAATAAAGTTGATTTAACTGTAGTCTTAAGCTTACTCACCCTCTAAATAAATTCTATCTAACTTCCTGACCTACTGGCTGTAATAGGCTTTAGACTGCTCCAGAATTTTTTGATAGCTTTCCACTAATGCCTTATTGATTCTCTTCTTTCCCTTTTAACTCCCTCATATGGAAATGGAAACTATTCTGCTAGACAGACAATCAGGGCCTCGGCCCGGCTTTCTCATTCACCTCACTCCCTCTGTCCTGCATCGTCAACATTACGCTGCCTGCGAACATTCAAAGTGTTAAATCGTCTCATTCAAACAAGCGCACAACACTGTTGCGCTGTATTACAACCAGATGTAAACTGAAATAATTTGCTTTTCAGTCACTTTTTTTTTGAAAACATGCTAATGAGGAAACTTGGATAAAATTAGAGTTCACACCAGGAGGTAGCTGTTCGTATTGTTTCCCAAAGTCTGGCAAATGTTTGCCATGTTGATATCTGTGTGGCTTAAGTGAATGCGCAAGAGAAAGATTTCCAATACAAGCTTTCCAATAGAGTTTCCCTTCAATTTATTTTTCTACTTGGCAGCCATCTGTCTTGCTCTAACTCCTGCAAACATGCCCATAGCACAGCAGCTACACACACCCTCACTCGCCCTACACACATAACATAGACACCGGGAGAAACGCACACACGGAGGCTGCCAGGATGCTTGGGTGGTGTGTTGTTCTCTGGGAGACAGTGCCATATGCTGTCTAGCCTCCCAGGGAGGGCAGAGCCTGCCGCTGTACTGTGTGTCCTGACTCTAAGGGAAACCCACTGCAGTGCAACACCTCACCTACTGGTAGTCCTGAAACTCAAGCCCATTTATGTGCATTCAATAGACCTTTCAACTTAAAGTCTACACAGAGACCGCAAATGTGAGATATTGAGTTAAGAGTTTATCTTGATGGCTACTTTTGTTTTCTTCCTTTTAACCAAAATAAATGTGAACATTTTTATTTTGTTGTTAATTTTATCGAGATTACACAAGGAAAAATAATTAAAAAAAACAAATGCACTCTTATGATGTTCCTTTAATTTGTTTCATTGTGTCTTATTGTATCCTTTTATTGGCTGTCATGGCACTTAATGTTCTTATTTATTTCACTCTTGTTGTGTTCAGCGCTCTGTAACTGTTTGTCTGTGAAAATTCTACTTATTTTTGTTACAATCTTTATGAGACAGAAAATAAATAATGCACACTACACATACAGAAGAAAGAGATCCACGCAGGGCAGCCTCATTAGCTTTTGTTGAAGTCTGTTTCTGATACCTCTGGAAATAATCAACTTCTTCAGATTTGTTTTTATTTTAGTTACTTACTTTACTTACTCGTCTTTACTTTTAGTTTTTACACTTACATAACCAAAACAAAGCAGAGTAAAAATGAACAAAACTGTATGGTGAGCTTATAGTCTCTTATACTAAAGTGCCATGTTTAAAGCTCACCAAAAATCGAATGTCCCCTGTATTTTTAATCTTACAATTTTTACAATTTTACAAATTAAAAAGGAGTAGGTACTGTACAAACACACTATACGTGTGTCTCTGTCTTCCTGGATGATAAAAAAGGGCTACCAGCAGCACAGTCTGAACACTTCTAGGGGTAAAGAGCTGCTGAGATGGAGTCTAGACAATGACTAACCTTGAAGTGAGAGCACCTGTCAATGCCTCTGCACATCTGCAGATGAGAAGTCTTGAAAATTCATTATAGCTTGAGAGAGTAAAAAAAAAAAAAAAAAAACACTTTTTTTTTTTTC
>VURO01050063.1:5204-16790 GCA_015108175.1 Pelvicachromis taeniatus | reverse complement strand
CCGCACCAGACTAAAAGCCACAGGTGCTCGAGCGGGCTAATAGTGCTAGCTAGCGGGCTAGTAGCGCTAGTGGGCTAGTTGCTAGTAGCGGCGGTGCACGGCCCGCCTTGCAGGTGGAGGGCAACGGAGCGACTGCTCCACCAGCCTCGGAAGAGCCCCGCAAAGTGGGCCGCGCACCGCCGCCCGACCGACCCAGCCCTTAGAGCCAATCCTTATCCTGAAGTTATGGCTCTGACTTGCCGACTTCCCTTAGCTGCCTTGTTCTAACATGCCAGAGGCTGTTCACCTTGGAGACCTGCTGCAGATATGGGTACAGGGCCAGCCAGAGCCAGCTTGCTAATCTAGTCTCTTTTTCGCGCTAATTCGTACGGCACTACTTTGGCTGGCGGACGGACATGTGACCAACATATCACTCTTTTCCGTGTCTGATCACATGCCTTTCCGCCAGGCAAAATGGCGGAACAAACCAAACCAAATCCTCTTACGATCAAAAATCATGAAAAAGCCTTAGAAAAGCCGCACCGGACAATAAGGGTTCAAAGCTCGTGCAAAAAGTAGCGGCTTATAGTCCGGAATTTACGGTATGTGGAATCTTAGAATTGAAAGAAGGTGTACTTCCCACACATGACTGTGTAAATGTATGGCTTCACAGGTTGATACACTTGACTGCTTTCTTGCAAAGATTTTTAATAAGGCTGCAAACAAAGTTCAACATCTTAACCAACCTTTGACTGTCAACACAGCGGAGCTCGTCTGGCTGCCAGCCTGATTCTGCACCTGGCAAGAGTATTTACCACAATGACTGCTCTGTAAGTTGGTGATCTGCAGTTGAGCAGTCTTGTTCTCATATGTAATCTGAATGTTTTCAGCCTCTTTGAGCTCATGGTTGTCTTTTAGCCAGGCCACAGTTATGGGCTCAGAACCTTTTAGACTGCAAACGAGAGAAACCTCGCTGCCAGCCAATGAGCTGAGGTTCTCCAGCTTTCGAACAAATGATGGTGGTTCTGCGGAAAAAAAACCAAAAATCATCTCAAGTACATTCCTCCTGAACAAAAAGAGAACTGTGCTTTTGGTTTTGCTAAGATTTCAAAATATAATAGAGATTTAAAATGCAGCGTTTACAGAATAAACACAGCAGCATCTGAACGAACCTTTGAGCATTACGTGACATTCGCAGGAGGCCCTTCCAACTTCATTCTCAACACTACACTGGTACAAACCAACATCTCCTGCTTCTACTGCCAGAACCTGCAGGGCCAGCAGGTCATCTTTCACAGTAATCCTGTGTCTTTTGTCGTTCCGAATCAATTTAGAGTTTTTATAAAACGACACAGTAAAAGGAACAGAACCAGAGACTTGGCACTCGAGCATCATCTCAGAACCCTTCACCACATCCTTGTTCTCCAAGCTACGCAGAAACAATGGCGGTTCTACAACAAAACAACAGACATGTAACATAAGTAGTTACATCAACTAATAAAAAAAACAACCTCCATTCGAATTATCTGAAAACTCAAGAAAAGAAGAAATGACATCTTCAAAGCTAACATTAAACCAACCTTTGACTATGACTGTGCAGGTGCAACGGTCACTTCCAGCCTCACTTGATGCCACACAGACATAATCGCCACTGTCCTCTACTGTACACTGTACTATTTCTAGAGTTGGCATTAAGTCGAACAAGCTCATCGTGTGCTTGGTACTGGCACTGATCTCCATTTCATCCTTGAACCATTTGAAACTGATGACTGGGCTGCCAGTTACTTTGCACTCCAGCCTGGCAGAGTCACCACTGGTGATGAGTTTGGTTGCCTCGGGTTTCCTCACAAACGAGGGAGGCTCTGATTGAAGAGGTTAATATTCAGGATGAGACAGAAGAGACGGGGTCAATATCATATCATAATCTAAAGTCAGGTCTATGATGTTGCACTTGATACTTGAGACTGCACCTTTCACAAAAAGGACTACTGTGCAGTCTACCTTCCCAGCGTCATTGGACACTTGGCACGTGTATTTAGAGGCATCGGTGGGCTTTACAGAGTGAAGCTCCAAAGAGCTTGAAGAGGCATCTTTTTTAATGAAATAAGTGCCCCCTGTAATCATCTCTTGTTCTTCCCTGAACCACTTCACAGTTAAAGGAGCAGTTCCAGTGAATGTTGCTCTGAAGGAAACTGTGGTTCCTGGTATAACGTCCTGGTCGTGTGGTTTCACTGTGAATGTTGGGGGCTCTGGAGGCCAATAAAAGACATTTTATGTTAGTATGAAATAACTCAGAGGTTAAAGATAAAAAAACAAAAGCATAAGATAAGCCAAGCCTTCGTGACCTTTCACATAGAGCGTGCCGCTGGTTTCTTTAAAGCCAGCTGAGTTGGTAGCTCTGCATTTGTAAACACCAGAGTCGGCCTTTTCTAGCCGCGTGAGTCTCAGTATAGCAGAGCTGTCTTTAAATTCAGGCTGGAATTTTTCTCCAGAAACAATCTCCTGGTCATCTTTGAACCACGTTATGGTCATGGGCTGCGACCCAGACACCTTGCAATCCATGGAGACATCATTACCAATGTTACCGTCAACTCTTTTCAGCGACTTGGTGAAAGCTGGAGGCATTATCCGATCTGGACGTTAAAGAAGAAAAAATCATTTATTAACAGTTTCACACTGACAGGAGCCACTGAGCAAAATCCAAAAGCAAATAACATTGTACACACAACATTTTAGGGCAACATTTCCCAAAATGTGTGACTACAATGTGTTTCCGTGTAGATATGAACACACACAACCAAAACAAAGACATTTGAGAAGTAGCCGAAGCGCGTGTCCAACCTAAGACAGTGACTGAGCACGTGCACTGGTCTTTCCCAACTTTATTTGACACTTCCATTTTATACTCTGAAGTATCTCCTTTTTCCGCAGTAAGAATTCTCAGGGTGGCAATATTATCCTTCAGAGTCGTCTTATATTTACGGCCACTAATGATCTCCTTCCCATCTTTAAGCCACTTCACTTTGAGATCTGGGCTTCCAGAGACTGTGCACTCCAATGCGGCTGAGTCCCCTGCCGTCACACTAATGGACTCTGCAGGTTCTACAATCCTGGCAGGTTCTGGGATTAAGACAGTGTTCAAGACAAAGAGTTTAGACATAAAAACCTATAAAGGTCCACAAAGGTGTCACAGAGTGAAACGGCACGGCTGCATTACAGAGCTGACCTTGCACAGTCAAGATCGCTTCACACTTTTGCTGCCCAGCCTCGTTCTCTGCTTGGCACGAATACTTGCCGCCGTGGCTGATGGCGACCGTTGTTATCGACAAACTAACAACACTGTTCTCAAAAACCATCTTGATATTTGGATCGTCGTCTCTCAGTATCTTGGAGTCTTTCATCCATTTAACAGTGATGGGAGCTGAACCCTTAATCAGTCCTTGTAGCTTTACTGTATCTCCCAAGACTGCCGTGACACTCTCAACTCTTTTTGAGAAAGTTGGTGGATCTACAAAAACACATTACAAGTTAAACGTTGACTCTGAAGCACGGAATTAAGTCTAATTCCACAGCTGCTGTGATGGGCTTGAGTTTACTAACCTTTAAGTTTAGCCACAGCCTTAGTGGTGACTTTTCCCACATCATTTGATATGACACACTGATAATCTCCGATATCCGTAGTGTCAAATGTCTGGATCTCCAGCCTTGCTATTGACTCTTGGGAAATCAATTTATATTTCTGATCACTGGTGATGACTTTCTTATTTTTTAACCAAGTGATTTCAAAAGGAGCTGTTCCTGTGATCTCGCACTCCAGGTGAGCAGCTGCTCCCTTCACTGCCTCCACTGTCTGCAGGTCTTTTCTAATGCATGGTGGCTCTATGCATCACAGGTAAATGTAAATGTAGTTAATACCAAAGTCAGTTTTTTGTCTGAACTGAAGTGAATGCAACTTAAATCCTTGGACAAACCTTTAACAGCTAAAAGAGTACTGCAGCTTTCGCTCCCAGCATTATTTGACACCTCACAGGTGTACCCGCCACTGTCTGTGACCAGCAGGTTCATTATCTCCACAGTGGCAACTCCATTCTTGAAAGATATTTTATATTTGTCTCCATGACTCAGCTCTCTTTCATTCCAGAACCAGTGGATGTGAAGTTCAGGCGATCCTTTAATTGTGCACTGTAAGCGTGCGGCTATACCCTGTTTCCACGTAATCTTAGACTCCATTTTCTTCACAAAGGTAGGGGGCTCTGAAAGAGTGTTTTGTTCAAAAACACTAAGACTTTTAAACATTGGCAAAATATAGAAAAAGTCAACCAAGACATAAGAAAGCAAAAAAAAAAAAAAGGCATAAGACAGCAGCGCGGTATTAGTGTCAGCTTGGAGCTAGCTAAAAACGCTCACTTCATGGAAATGCATATGTTCTCATCAAAGCACATGGAAAGATCACCATTACGATCTTACCTTGAACTGTTACCACAGCCTCACAGGAGGAGCTGCCAGCCTCATTTGCAGCTGTACATACATATTTCCCAGAGTCCTTTAGTTTGGACTTGGGTATCTCCAGAACTGCGACCTTGTCCTCAAAGGACAGTTTGCACTCCATACTCTGGTGGACTTTTTTGCCATCCCTGGTCCAGGTGACAGTCACACCAGTGTCCTCATTCACGTGGCACTCCAGCCTCAGTGGGTCATTAACAGCTGCAGATACCGGCTCAATGACCATAACAAACCGGGGCTTGTCAATAACCTTGAGTTCTACTGCAAAAGTAGCTACGCCAACACTGTTGGAAGCCTTACACAGGTACACTCCCTGATCAGTCAGTTCAAGACTTTTAATGTGAAGGGAATACTTGTTCTTTTCACATTTCATGACATAGTTCCCTTCAGAGGAAATCGTTATGTTGTCCTTGTGCCAGACAACGTCCATAGGCGAGGATCCAGTAAGCGAGCACTGGAACACAGCTTGTTTCCCCACATATAAAGTCATTGGGTCTGGTTTTGATACAAATACCGGTGGGTACATCTCTATGGAGAGCAGGCAGAGCACACAAAAAGTTCAACAGGTTTGTGCAACTCAGTGATCAATATAACATGGCAACATTTTGCTTCTTAGTAATGATATATGGCCAAATGAAACAAGAGCTTAGGCCTATAATCTAAGCATACCTTCCACACTGCACCTTGACAATTCACAGTACAACACATTGTTTGTATATAATTCTCTCTCTCTCAAACACATATATGCATAGCGATAATTGAAATAAAGCCCTGCTGGGATCTTACCGGTGACCACGAGCGAGGCAGCGCAGCTGTCTGTGCCGTGTTGATTTGAAGCTTTGCAGGTGTATTCTCCACTGTCAGCTTTGACAGGGATCAGGAGCTCTAAAGAGGAACTAGTGTGGCGGCTGACGATCCGATACTTTTCACTCTGTCTGATTTCGGTGCCAGATTTGTACCATTTGAACGTCACGTCCGGAGCGTCTTCAATCTCGCATTCAAACTTGGTGTGACTGCCCACATTTATCTCCAGAGGTGTGATTTTCTGCCTAAAGACAGGGGGCGCTGTTGCAGACACAGACAAAAAAAAAAAAAAGAAGAAGCACATTTTAGTAATGAAATTTCCTGCTGCGCTTTAGGTAAAACGAACAAACAAAAAAGATTAGGGAACGGAATGGTGGAATGTACGGTAATGGTGGATGACAAGCCAAGGTGACTGTGGAGAAAAACAAAACAAAGAAACCCGCCAGAACATTAGCCCCAGGGTTTGACAAAAAGCAGCCTGGAAGAAGATGTGATCAGTGTACGTGGTTTTCTCGGGGGTATGGTTCAAATGAAAAGGAAACAGTTTGTGAAACATGAAGCAATCTGAAGCCCTTCAAACATGCAGAGAGACTTTGTAGATGTGCAGACTGGTGACAGGTCATGACAAACCACATGTTTCAAACAAAGCAGTCTGGTGCTACTTACATGCCAATGTGAACACGGACAGACTTTAAAGTATCCCAATGACAGACATTATAGCATGAAGCTTATGCACTTCAGAACTAAAATGACATCACGACTGTGATGGTTCTGCTCTTTAGGGAAATACTGACCAAGACGATGTGGAACAAAGAAAAGAGTGAGTTAGTACCATCCAGTGCCCTGCTTAGACTGCTCATGCCAAGCTATGAAATGAATAGAGGAACCAAGGTGGAAAATGCAGATATTCATATGAAGACAAAGGTTTGGAATGATCCACTGAATGATTAGTTGCTGTCAAAGAAAATGGACTGAATGAATGAGTGAATGATACATAGATGTTTCCTGTTATCAAACCTCTTGAGACCACAGTGAGCCTTGACGATGTTGTTGTCCTGCCGCCTTCATTCTCAGCCTCACAAACATATTCTCCTTGATGCCTCTCCTTGACAACTTTGTTGATAACCATTGTGTATGTGTCATGGTCTTTGGAACACTTGAACTCTTTGCCAGATTTCACCAGTTGCCCATTGAAAAACCAGTTTACCTTTGTGACGTACTTAATGGTAGTGCTGAAGGTTACTCTACTTCCTTCTTCTATCGGCGCGTCGCTGAGAGGATTAACAATTACAGGGGCTTCTCTCAGTTCTGGCCTGGGTGCTGAGATCCCCTCACTGAAAGCGCTGATGTCCACTGCCTGCTCAGCGGTAGCAGAAGGCAGGGCAGTGGTGATGACAGACACTTCTACATCCGTTTCTTGACTTTTAATGATCGTTGACCTCATCTCCTGTCTTGAAACCATGTGACCTCCTGTTGGAATTTTGATATGGGATGACTGTTGTACCTTTGTGTCCACCGATTCCTGCACGACAACCTGTTCCCTCAATGTAGCCTGTTCAACTGCCATTTTAGACTCAGTTTGAAGCGACGCACAATGAGATGTAACAGCAGTAAACTCCGCTGTGCTCTCTGTCATGCTCACAGTCTTTACCATGGATGACAATGTTTGGTTGGCGCGAGCTGAGGTGACTTGCGCCCTCTGGGGTTTGTCTAGCTGCATAGTTCCTTGCTGTTCTGAAGTAAGAACATGGGCCTCGTGGGACACCATGGAGTGAAACGCTGCCTGCACCTCAGTCCTGAGGTCAGCTGTCTGAGGGTAGTCGCCCTCAAAAGCCAGAGTGATCTCCACAGGGGCGTCTGTGGTTGTGATCAGATATGTAAACATAGTGCACTTGGGCTCTCTTTGCACCTTGACTTCCTGTACTTCTACAGCGTGTATGTATCCCACAACTTCAGCCAGTAACACCGGCTGCTCACTGGCCACAGCAGACTGAAGAGCATCTCTGAGCTGACGCTGTATATTTGAAGTGGATGATTTAGGGATCTGGATCACAAATGTCATCTCTTTGGGCAGAGCTGTAATGTCTTTAGATTCAGGTGCCACAAGGGACAATCTTTGCTGTGCATTAACAGCAACATTGGTGGTCTCAGACTTGGTGATCTCTTGAGAGAATTCGCCTGTCAGCACTCGCTTCTCGTCCATCATTATCGACCGCCTGACTGACTGACCCTCTTGGATCTGAACAGCAAAGTCCCGTTCTGCTGCCTTTAGGAAGACACTGCTCTCAGTGGAGATCTCCTTCTCCTCTATCTGGATTGGCTCGGTGGGTACTTTTGGCTCTACGGCTGTCTGACATGTGAATCTGTCTATAGCTGTTAAATGATCTGTGTGACCCTCCTCCACAGCCTGTCCGTCTGTCACACATGTGACGTGCACCACGTTCCAGCGATCCTCCTTCTGTAGGACAGCTCGCTGACCCTTGCACATTGTGTTAACGGGTGTCTCTTTTGACAACTGCACCGGCTGGGAGCACAGTTGGAGGACGCTTTGTGGCGTGGGCTCGGTTCGAAGCTGAGACTGAACTCCAGACAAGGACAAATCCAGTTCTGAGTAAAAATCAGCTGTGAGCTGCCTTTTCTCTTCTGAGAGAGCTGCATGGCTTCTAGCCTTTTCTTGTTTCTGCATTGCCACCAGCTGGTCAGGCTTCTCAACTGTGAGAATACCCTGTTTGGGTAGGACCTCCACAGGCTGGGTTGACTGGAGGTGCAGCAGGACAGGGGGCTCTCTCTGGTGCTGTATGGCTACAGTGTCTGCCTTGGAGTCGAGCTCTAATGTGGCCTCACAAACTACTGTTCTCTGCTCGTCCTGACTAACAGTATGTAGCAAAGTGGGACTCTTTCTGGTCCCTGCCTGTTCTGGTGTTGGTTTTTCACATGTTAGTCTTTTCTCAGATGGAAGGAGGTCCTGCTCTGTTATGACCTGCAGGTGTAACAGCTGCTTTCCTTCTATCTGGGACGTAATGGACATGGCACTGTCTAGACTAGGAAGCACCTGTGTGGACTCCCCCTGCAGCATGTGCGTCTCTTCAGCAGTTAGAGCTGCTTTCATCATCGTACCTTTACTGCTCTGGGCTGCTTCCTCAGCAGGCCTCTGAATGGAGAACTCTGACTCCTTGGAAAGAGTTTGCTTGGACTCGTTCACTAAAGCTTTGACGGGTGGCTGATGTTCTTTTCGAACTGAAGACTTAACAGCAGATTCTGCTGTTGCTAACTCAGTTGTGTGACCCTCTACAAGCACCTGCTCTTCTGCGAACTGGGCCGAATATAAAATCTTAATACCTTCCTTAACCTTGTAACCCATCTCTTCTTGTGCTTTGGGGATATCTTGGGACTCCTCTTTCAGGATTGACAGTTGTGTTTTCACTTGATGACCACTGACTAGATGTTTAGGTTCTGAAGTGAGGCTGACAGTAGCGGACTTCCTGTCAACCAGTGGCTCGGTGCTAACAGCAGAAAGTGGCGTGAGCTCCTCAACAACAGCTAACATATGTTTTGACTGTTTTTCACTGACTGCCTGAAGCGCAATGAGGTCGGGCCTTTGAATGTCATCACAGTGCTGCTCTGTAAGGTCCTGACTCTCTTCAACAGACGATGTGAACGCTGCCATGTGAAGCTGCTTTGCAGGCACAGCGGACACTTGGTGTGGGTGAGTGGGAACCACAGACACCCGCTCCTCTGTCTCATGTGCCTGGAGTATTGCTGCCTGGTGGGTAACCCTCTCACAGTACACAGTGGCAGTAGAGATATCTACTTCTCTGAGGGAGCTTACTTGCTCACTGGGAATGATCTGCCGATCTTCTGTGCCGATGGTGTAAACCATCTGATCTGACTTAGCCTTATCCTGGCCTGGGAGGCTGACCTGGTACAAGCGTGACTCTGTTGCTTGTTCCGTCACCGACACCTTGTAACCTTTCTTCTGAACACTCGTCTCCTGTTTGTGAGAAGCAGAGACTGATTCTTTGAATACAACAAGCTCTGCACTACAAGCGCTCTCACCAAATTGGTTGGAGGCTTTACACGAGTACAAGCCACTGTCCTCTTGTTTGACATTCTTAATAATGAGAAACCCAGATCCATCTGAATTGGTTCTAATGACACAGTTTCTATTGGGCTGGATCTGGAAAGACCCTTTGAACCACTTTATATCAGGGACCGGATCGCCACTGACTTTGTAACTGAAAGAAACCTCTGTTCCCTCTGAGCACCTCACAGGTTGTATCTGAAGCGTGAAGCTAGCAGGCTGACCTGTGAGCTTAAACATCTTCTCAACCCATTTCTCTGCCTGGCTGGCGTCAGGCTTTGTCACCTCCAGGTATGTGGTGCATGTCGTCTGGCCAAATCTATTAGTGGCAGTGCACAAGTACGTGCCCTCATACTCAGATGTGACTTGGGTGATTACCAGCGTGTACTCATCCTTCTCCTCTATCAGCTTGTATACAGAAGAGCTCTTTACGACCTTTCCATTGTGAGACCACTGAACAGTTGGCTTTGGAAAGCCGGATATTTTAACTGTTAACATGGCCGTTTCCCCCGTGCGCACAGCTGCTCCGGAGAGCTGGGTAAGGAAAACAGGCTTTTCTCGTTTCTTCTCGAAAGTGGAAGAGTAACGTTTGGAATCTGGCTCGAGTTCAAGTGTTTTGGTTTTTTGTGGTAACTGGACACCAGTGTAGTAGGTTTCCTCTTGTTCTTCCACAGTGGTGATGGTGGTGTTACAATGCTCTGTCAGGAAATATTGAGCAGGACATTGGATAATGATATCCAGAAGACAGCAGCTATGGTTTTAACACTTCATTGACAAAATCCAGTATTAGGGCTGTCCTCATCGAAAACAAATCTCAGCAAAGAGGCCTTTTACAGTCAGCTGTTGAGTTCAATCAATATTTAGCGTTGCAAAAATGAAAGTTTGTATTTAAATTACAATAATAAACAATATTTTAAGAATAAATGTGTCAGTTTAAAAATATTAGAATTTGGCCCTTAGCTGATGAAGTAATTACGAGGACAGTCCTAAGACATGTGACAAAAATACAATATTAACTCTGCAGGACAATTGCATGAACACACATGAAACACAAACACTGAAAAAAGTGACCATTGTGGTTTGATTTTACCTTTAGCCCCATTTACAGTGTTCATTCATCAGACCACCACCAGCTAGCTAAATGATGTCACAGCTGCCCTTAACTAGCAGAACTAGTATCACTTTTGTATCATTCTGAAATTTGTTTCATGTCTAAAATTACTTAAACACATATTACACATATATTTTATTTTCTTTGATTATCGATATTCGTTTTCTCTTTGAGCTTTTCAGCGCCACCTTTCAACCACTTATTCCACACTAAGTTCTGCTCTGCATGGTCTACGCACAGTGAAGGTTGGGCAGTGTATTGCCCAATCAAGGAGATTTGATTGGGCAATACACTATTGGTAATGAAACCTAATGAATGGGCTGCTGCCAGTGCTTGTACGGCCGGTGCGTAGCGACCCTTTAATTGACCCGTCGGCCCAAAAGTGTGTTGGCCCACTGGGAAAATGCCCGGATTACCAATTCAGCCCTGGTGATGGTGGATTAATGTCTGATTCCTCACATAAGTCACATAAATAATACACTGTATGTATTATTGTAGGGTCTACCTTACAATGTAAAGCGCCTTGAGGCGACTGTTGTTGTGATTTGGCGCTGTATAAATAAAATTGAATTGAATTGAATAAGTCCAGTGTGCAGCAAGATACAGTTTTTGTTGTATCTTGTTGTCTTCTGTTCAGCCCGTATGTTTCTCTGTGTTCCCTTTGTTGTGTGTTTAGTTTCCCCATCACTCTGTGTTCTGGACTTGTTGCTGTCTGTTTGGTTTGGCTGCCCTTGGTTTATTCTGTTTCTTAGTGTGCTGTTTTTAGTTATTTTTCCATGTGTTGACTGTTGTGATTTTGTGTTCTGCCTCTGTGTGCTCTCCCCCGCCGGTGTTCCCTCTGTAAGGTCCCCGTGTGAAGCTCGTGTCTCTGTGTCTGTCTTTGCTGTGCTTTTGTGTTTCCTGTTTTATTTTGAAGGTCTTTGTCTCATGTCAGTGTTTTCAGTTTTGCTTTCCTTGTGCTCGTCACCCCTGATGTCTCCCAGCTGTGTTCACCTCCTGCCTCTCGTCCCCCTCGTTATGTCCTGTGTATTTAAGTCCTGTGTTTTCTGTGCTCCCTGTCGTGTCGTTAAAGTCTCTACCCTGCGCTGTGTGCCTCCCTGTGGCGCCT
>VURO01050061.1:0-23305 GCA_015108175.1 Pelvicachromis taeniatus | reverse complement strand
TTTTTGTGTGTGTGTCCCATTTGGATCTTTACCTATCAGAATTATTGTCTGAAAGTCAGGAAGGATGCCCAACGGAATTTATTCTATCAAAAGGGCCATCGCGGTTTTGCTTTAGTGATCCATTTGATTGACCTTTGTTATTATTTATTTATTTAATTTTCATTTGTTACAGACATGACATGATTGGGGGACAGGAAAGGGAGAGGGAGAAAGAAGGGGAGTGAGGGGGAGAAAAACAGAGGGGAAGAGGGACAGCAAGAGAAAGAAACACACAAAAAAAAACACGTCCCCTAAGTTTTTAAAACTGTGGTTTAAAAAAAAAAGAGTTTTAAAATATAAGGTGCAAAGTATTGAACTTGTCTTCACTTGATTTATCCTCCTATACTTTCTTATCCAGCAACATGCTATTACAGAGCAGTATCCTGCAGGCTGAAAGGTGAAACTAAAGGTGTACCTGCTGCAAAGTGAGCGTTTTCAGCAAGCTGAAAGCTCAACCTGAAGAGGGTATTTAATTTAGTACATGAGAGCTTTTTGTCACTGGTTGACTTGCACATCACCATAGTTAAATTTAACTTCCAAGTGAATGGGGAATTGTGCATTTCATGTAGTACAGAGAAAATCTTCTTGTCTTGTCCTTTTTGTCTTCTTCGGTCGTGCTAGAACTTGTAAGGCTGTTTTCTGAAATTAAGTTTTTACTCATATTTTAGTCCACAAATCTCCTCTTTTGTAATACTTATACAAAACTTTATCAGTTTGTATCCTGGAGGCTTTTAAAGAGCAAGACTGTTCATATATCATTCAGAGCCTCATTCAGAGCCTTTATAGAACATTTTAGTCCAAAAAACACTGCAAGAATTGATATGGTTGCTTTTTGGCTTTTGTGT
The DNA here is from genome assembly GCA_015108175.1 of Pelvicachromis taeniatus. NCBI lineage: Eukaryota > Metazoa > Chordata > Actinopteri > Cichliformes > Cichlidae > Pelvicachromis > Pelvicachromis taeniatus. The sequence continues at coordinate 22,421 of VURO01050061.1, read as the reverse complement.
TTCCTTTGACTGCAATTTTAAATCTGAATGTCTGAATTTAGGGTTTATTGTTAGATTATACGACACTTAATTTGCATACTGTTCCAGAAAATTTACAATATAATGGAAAATATCTACAGGGGATATTTCATGATACAAACTGCACTGCTATGCAATATTCCCAGTAATGTAAAAGAACAAGTTGGCAGTACTAGTGATCCCACTATTCCTCCACACACATGTTTTTTTACTTGCACAACACAATAAATTAATAATAAAAATGATAAACTAAAGTGTCAAATGTTGCCTTGGTGTTTGGTTTTGGTTTCAGACTTTTGAGTTGCTTAAGCATTTTTGCATTCGTGTTTATTATTTAGTGCTTTTGGTTTGGTTTTTTAATTGTTTTGTAATTTTTTTTTTGATTCATGTCTTGATTTTTTCTTCAACTCTTTATTTTGTTGTTTAATGTGGTTCTTAATCTTTAATGTGTCTCCATGTTTAGTATTTTTTGGGTACTTCCTGTTTTACTTTGATAGGTAGTTTCCTGTGTAATGTCCTGTGTTACTTTTACTTCCTCAGTCTTCTGTGTATAAACTGTCCTGTAAAGAGTCTGGTTCACAGTTTTCTGCTGTGACCACTTGTAGTTTTTGGATTTCAGTTAGTTTTAACTTTTTGGACACATTTTAATTTTGTAGTTAGTTTTTAGCCTGAAGAAATTGTTTGCTTTATTATTGTTAATTTACCTCCAGTGTTTTGCATTTTTGTCCTCATTAAGGCATTTAGATTTCTAACTGGGATACCCACGATACTTTGTATTTTTATATTAGTAAGCAATCACATACATTCTTACATAATAATGATAAGAACCATAACAGCTGATAGTACAGAGCCATTGCAGTACTGCTTAAGCTTTGAAATCACACTAATATAATAAAAAACAGTAGCTTCCAAGCTTTCTGGCTTGGTGAAGTCTATACTTAATTGAGTTGCTGGACCTCACTTCATTCTGAATTCATTGCCACACCACAGATTCCACCTCCACCACCTTTACTGTAACATAGACCCCCACAACACAAGCGACCACCTGACTGCTTGTTTTGATCATTTTAATGAAAGGAAAACATTCTGGGCATTTCTGCAATGTCTAACTTGTGTGCTGGGAACATTCAGAGCTTTAGCCATGCAAGTTTTAATCTCCCACTGCAAATGAATTCTTTCAGTAAGCAAAAGCTTTCATTTTTCAGGGGATGAATTTGCTATGAGTGGTGGTAAATTCCCTGATATGGAATGTTTTAATGAACGCAAACACTTGGAACAACTTGGCTGTCATTACAGCTTATAACAATTTAATAGATTTTATTTAATCCAGACTGTGTATGTTAGGGCTTTGCTTAGCTTGGCATTTTAGATTATGTTTACTTATGATTATGTGAGTGTCCTTGTACAAATCCACCTGCTGGGAATTAGATATTGTATGACAGGGGTGCAGAAAAAGAAATAACCCCAAGAGAGAGACACTCATATTTCCATGTGAAAGAACCCAAAAGTGTTTTGTTCAGTTTGGTAGGATGCGGTTGCCTCAAACTTACAAGATGTGATTAGGATTTGTGTATGTTGGCAGTGAAAAGCTTGATCTTTAATCATTTACATATGTGGGTTATTTTCAGTCACGATCTCTTGTTTGTAGCTGATACACAGTCATGTGGAAAAAACATTTAACCTTCAGCTACTTCCCATTTGCCTCCCATGGAGATGGTGCCATAGTAATTATAACCCTCTGCAGGGTTGCAAAAACTAAACAATTTTAAGGCTTGATATCCAACAAAATCCTTGTCAGGACTGAGCTTCAGGCTAACATTAATAGGAGGTCTGGCAGAGCAGGGCAGGTCCACCTTTGATAAATTGCCAGCTTTATTGTCCTTTATTTGCTGCCCTCTTTCTTTTCCCTTTTACTGTACACGATAAATTATCCTTAGTGTTAAACTCTCTCTTGTAAATTAGGAAACACACTCAGACGAGCCCGAGGACATTTTTTACCCCAGTTGTTAACCACCTGGGGGTTCAGAGAATTGAATGAGAAACAAAGTGCCACTGGCAGCACAGCATCTGCTCAAAACCGGGTGTCCCAATAAGCCCTAGGTGTATTCAGGTCTTTGTGTTTGCAATTTTACTTCCATTACAGAAGACTGAAGTTTTATGTCAGCTCTCTGCAAGGCAGGAAACTGGTCTTAGCAACAGGTGCTTCTTACTGTGGCCGCGTTATTGCAGTATGTATATGGAGAAGGGGGTGGACAATTGTGTTTCTTGTATTCCTTAAAATTGTCCTGCAGAGTTAATTCGCCTCAGGCAGCATGCCTCAAAGAGGGAGAGCAGTAATTCCAGCCGCTGGCAGCCAGACTGATAAAAAAACCAATTCTACATTCAGGTTTAGATTGCAGGTAATTTAATTTTTCTTGTAGTTTTTCAGGTTTTATTTACATTTGTTTTGTTGTTGTGTTGAATTGCCCTGAATTGGCTGAGAGTTTACGGTTCATTGAATATTCTTTTTGAACCTTTCACTGAAGACTGTGGCATACCAAGGTTAGCATATAGAAAACTGTATGTAACGTTGACTCATAAAACCATATTTCTCCAGCTAGGAGGGCAGAATGGCCATTTTATTTTGAGTTTTTTTTTTTTTGTGTTTGTGTGGTGCTTTTTGCAGGCCAGGGCTTTTTGTATACTTGATCAACTCATTAGTTCTAAGTGTTATTTGATGTCACGTCAACTGAACCATTAATTATTTTAAAACCACAAACATATTTTCTCTTGTACCACATTTATTAACAAATATCTATTTCCTACATAGTGGGGAATACATATTTCCTCCATGCAAAATTGGAGAGTGAAATATAAATAGATGCTGCTTGGCAACATTGTAACACACAGCTACAGTAATGAAATATTTCCTGCAGGGATTCACACCCTGCCTCCTGTTAGATACTCACTTGTGAAAGAATCATGTCGTACATTACACTCTTATGACTTTATAACTAATTTAACCTGTGAATTAAGAGAGTAAGTAGCAACTAGACTCAGACTCAGGCTCAGCTTTATTGTCAGGCAACCATTTGATATGTGAATGAAACACAGACTCTCAGGTTGTGGTATTGTCACATGCCACCAAACAACAGGTATAATACTATAAAAATAAATCTTAAAAACTAAGTACTAAAATATGTTAAAATATAAATGAAGCTTAATGATTCTTATAGACTGTGTGGCGGGGAATAGCTTGAGAACATTGTGGTGTGTGTTTGTTGTTCATCTGTGGTTGTGTCTACCAAAGCTTATCACCTGGACATTATTCCAGGAAGCGTTTTCAACATACTTTGAGTTTAAAAATCAATTCTGGGTTGATTAAATGTGACATCTCTAACTCTTGAGTATGTTCACCTAGAGTTAAAAACGTGAGAAGCAAAAGAAAACCATTATCAATGGAGCTCTAACACCTGGATTCACCACAGCAACCGGTAAATAAAGAGCAGAGCCTGTGGAGCAAGGGATATGAATGTGTGTCAGTGTGGACCATGAAGTTTAACTTTATAAAACAGCAGGAGGCGAAATGAGTCATTTTTAATTGGCTTGGACCATTATGACATCATCATACACCAAACAAAGCACTGATGTAAAATATACTTTTAACACTTTAAAACCAAGTGTGTCATATTTGATACACTGATGTATCGTCAGTGTGATTCTCCCCATGCCCAAGAAACTGCACAATAAATTTCTAATGAATAAATTGCAAAAGCAATGCTTGATGTAGTAAATATGTTACAAAATGTAAACTTATACATGCAAATTAACAATTTCTGTTATTTTGTTTGTTTTTATTTTCAAGAAATTAGATTATTTAGGAAATTACTTCATGGTCCAGGTTTTCAAGAGTTAATACAGTCTGTTTTCAGCATTTAGCCAGCTTTAGTTTTCATTAGAAGCTGGACTCCTAATTTTACATTTGACAAAACAACTGGAGATAAAAATAAAGACAAACAGATATCACACCATTTACTAATGGACCTGTCATATTAGTTACCAGGTAGCAATAGACTGCGGAGGCAGATCTGCCCCCAAGTTGCATTTTTCAATAAATTTGGTAAACGTTTAATGTACTGATGGGCTGTAACAAACTCATTCCTGTAGATGATTTGATTATTTCAGCCATTACTGGATAAAGATCCTTCATGAGATTTGAAGAAAAACTCTGCCATTTATAATTTGAACTAATACCCTCACTGATAGATAACGGCTCTCTTATAGACACAGCAGAGATGTTTTACTGAGCTACAACTCATAGTAAGAGTTCACAAACAGCAACCGTTTCACAGGTAAATGAAGAAATGCAGGCCATCTTTCCAAATTTAATTAATTGATACAAAGTTTTATCAGTAAAGCCAAATATGCTTAGACCTGTCTACATGTTGGCCAGGAAGGTTTTTGATATTTTGAATAAGGAATACAGATTGTGGACAAAATAAGCCACTATAAACGGATCCAAACCGGATCTGGACAGGATGAGCTGGTAAATGATGGGTACCAAATTGCAGACCAAGTTTGCTGATCCATCGTGATATCTATAATACTTTTGGGTTGATGGGGTTCAGAGTTAGTGGGTAGACCCACTGATATTGATTTAGGTGGTTTTCGGTCGAAAATATGTTGTTATTCCAGTTTTGACTTTCAGCCATCGTACCTTTAAAAATTTTGTCTGACATCTTTTCAGAGTTTGAATCAGCAGGTTTTTAAAAGCGTATTTTAAAGTGGCTTTTTTATATGCTGTGTGCTACTCTGAACATTTCCACCCTCCGGGCAATTTTTTGCCAGTCCTGCAGAGCCTGTTCACTTTGCTCATTTATGCAAACACAGACATGTAAGATAATTTATTATATATCCCTGTATATAGTGAAATCAGATGGCAAAAATGTCTGTTTATAAACAGCAAATTAATAGTGATGTTTATTTTCCATGTTTATTTTTCTTCTTCTTTGCAAGCTACATATTTATGGTACAGTATAAGACAAATAAAACAATTATAGACACTATTAACATCACTGTTGTGTCGTCATACGTAGACAATTCCAGGTACTCCACCTTCCACAGTCCAAAGACATGCAGCTGAAATAGGTTAATTGATGATTTCAAATTGTTTGTAGGCGTCAATGTGAGTGCAAATGGTTGCCTGCGTCTCTGTTAGCCCTGCAATAGACTGGTGACCTGTCCAGGGTGTACCATACCTCTTGCCCTATGACAGCTGGGATAGGCTCCAGCCTCCCACGACCTGGGTAAGGATAAACGGAAGAGAATCGATGGATGGACATACATACATACATACATGCATACATGCATACATACATAGATACATACATAGATACATAGATACATAGATACATACATACATACATACATACATACATACATACATACATACATACATACATACATACATACATACATACATACATACATACATACATGCATACATAGATACATACATACATAGATATGCTCCAATTACTATCATAAGATTGAATCCAATTTCAGAACCATGAAGTCATTTTAGCCATTATCACTCATTGATTCACATCACCTCTAAAATCCCAACAGTTACAGACATTTTTCCATCAGTGAGACCAATTACAACACGACAAATGATTGCTCATTGATCAGTGTGTTATGTGTCTAAATCTTTTAACAGGTACGTTTTATTTAAATAGTGACTGCTGTTTCCAGTGCAAGGGGTGTAGCAGAAAGCCTGGCAGCTGCATTGCTATCCAGCAAGTTACAGAATTACAGAGGTATAGATTTTATTCTGAGCAGATAATACATCTGGTGTAATCATTGTCTCCACTCTAAAAACACTCCTGTTAAGTTTAAAAAATAACAAACGTCTAACTAGGATTTCAATGTCTGCAAAAAAAGTAAACTTCTGCAAATTAATTTGCTCCAGGAGTCAGTGAGAAACTCTGAGTTTGTTGAAGAACACCAGTCAGTGTATGTCTGGCCAACTTAAACATCTCTGATTGGATGGAATGGCAATTAACCTTTCTTTTCATACGGGTCACAAACAAGGAGACACACAAACAAACAAAAACCCTGTATGCACTCCTGGACCTATTAGAATACAATCATTACTGTGGCCCTGTCCTTCTCATGGCCGTTGCAAGATCATCCAATGAAGCAAAATGTCAAGTTCAGCCCAAAAGGGTAATTAGAAAGCAGAATTTGCCATTATACCAACCAGATTGGCAGTTAGATATGGAATGACTGTGCACATTTTATTTAAAAGGTTTAATTAAAATTCAAATGTAAAATATAATCAATGCAATAAAAGAAAAAAAGGAATTCTAAACTGCTCTTGGAAGAGAAGTAAATGACTAAAAAAGGATTTTTTCCAATATGTGTTGATGTGCTGCCAGTACAATCCATCTGCATTTGATAACATTTAATTCTTTGTAGAAACTCTGATCTATTTTTGTTTATTGTTTTCCTGGTGAACAGGCGGCATACTTTTTTTTTTTAACATATGGGAGTCATGCTTGGCAGGATCCTCACACACAAATCTGCTGATCGTAATAAATTATAAATTAACGCAGCAATGACGTTCTAATTCTATCTAACAAATGGTCTTTAATCCATTTAGGCATGAAAGTTCAATAAAATAAGCAAAAAAAAAATACATTTCTAAATTATGTTTGGGAGAAAAAATATTTTTTTCTCAGTATTTCTTTATTTCTAGATGTAAAAGTGTGTAAGTATTATCACAACTTTGACTTTACAAATTGTAGCACAGGTTATAAAATGGGATCCACTGTGACCTTTATACTATTAACAGAGGCCATGCTAACCACCAGGGCAGGCAGGCAACGTTTCAGGCGAGTGAGGGACCCCAAAGCCTGAAAAATGTCAAATTACAGCAGTGGCAATGTTTGAAATGATAGTAGGAGAGACCTGATCTTCCTAAGGGACCTAATCTGAGGTTGGTCTGCTTGATTCCTAATGGCAATAATGAAAACCAGTCAACAAAAACGGAGATGAGTTATCCTTCTGGGAGTGAAAAAATAAATGAAGAAAGTGTTTTAAAAATAACAATAAATAACTAAATCTAGCTAATCTAACCTTTAACATGGGTTAAAGACACATGGATGCTGTAACTTCCACTAGTATCACATTGTTCCTTTTGTTTACTTTGTCAATAAACTTTAATTAAAAGCAGCCTAGTGTGTCCAGCTCTGCTGGCTATGATGTGACGTGAGTCGAGGGAGCATGGTCTGGAGTCAGAGGTGGGACACTGGCAGTCAATTTGTTACAGTAGCTAGCAGGCTGAAAGAAAGTAGAAAGTAGTAGTCATAGTATTAACATATTCTAACCAGTGAACCTGGTCTGGGCATTATTACCATAATAAATATGGACTCTGCTCATTTTTAACAACATCGTAATGTTAATGAACTCTGGCTTGAAGGGCCCCCTGTGGATTTTTGCCCTGGGCCCCAACATACTCTAGAATCCCCACTGGCTAATATACCATTCAATTATTATTATTATTATTATTCATGTATTAAAAGCTATGATTTTACTGATAATTTCCTTAGGGATAAATAAAGTATTCTGATTCTGATGATTGGAGTTCAATTCAGTTCAGTTTTATTTATACAACGCCATATCACAACAACAGTCATTTCAAGGCACTTTATATCATAACGTAGACCCTTCTATAATAGAGAAAACCCAACAATTATATGACCCCCTATGAGCAAGCACTATGGCAACAGTGGGAAAGAAAAACTCCCTTTTAACAGGAAGTAACCTCTGCCAGAACCAGGCTCAGGGAGGGGCGGCCACCTGCCGCTAATGATAAAAAAAATATGCAGTGTTTTTCACTGAATACTATTGTCACGTTTAGTACAGAAAAAAATGGTAAAAACAGCATTCTCTAAGGACTGCGCTCATAAAAATACAACAAAACATGGCACCCCTTTCCTGTTGGTGGAAAAATGTACAATGTTGACCAATCATGGAGACCAATATCGAGATGTGAGAGATCCATGACATTTAGCGTTTTTGGAGTGTATAGCTTGTGTGTTCTGCTGTCTTGTGTAGTTAGTGCGTAGGGTAGTCATTTGTTTTTGAATATCACAGTTGCTAGCCAATCAGCTACCAAAGACAGGCTGCAATGTAAACACTTTTTCGGGGTGGAAATTTTTAAAATTTGCAATTTATATTTGCATTTCAAGACATGAAAATCATCCATTTTACAAAAAAAAAATCACTTTTTTCTACTTGGATTTTATGGTTTTTGTATGATTTTTAGATCAATTGTGTTAATACAGAATGTTAAAGTGAAAAAATAACTGTAAATTCAAACATGCGCGAGTATGCTGAAAAGAATGATACCAAACAATGCAAGGTAAATAGTTTTTAAAGGTGAAATATAAAGGTAAAATCAAAAGTAGTCAAAAACAGCCAATTATACTCTGGACCCCAGAGCACAGTTGGTGAGTAAATGTCATTAATGGTGCTCACATTTAGAAAGACTACATTACATGTTTAATTCATTCATTTCAATTAAGCAGTATGTAATAATCCTTAGTCAAGTAAGTAAACGTTTCTCCAGGGATTCGTCAGCCAACACTTTGGTTTAGGCTGAGTTTCCTTCACAGTTACTTTACTATTAAATTTTGAACACACATCCGCACAGACCTTAATGATACGCAAAGTGTGTTTGAGCACTCTGTTTCCTTTAATGACATCACAATGTTGATATTTTTTCTTCAGAGTGATTGTTGGATAGACAAGATACAGCGGTGATCCTTCTCCATGATGTTGCGAGCTCGTTTTTGGGTGTTCAGTGAAACTTTACTGGCCATGTGATTTTATATGCACTAATGCTTTTATTTCCTTTTTAAAAAATAAAGCTCAATATGCTGTCATTTGTTCTTACTAAACCTACAATTATATAGTGTTCTATAAAATGAAGTACAGGCTGATTGTATATCATATTACCTGTCTGAAGCTTTCTATCTAGTGCTATTTTCAAATAAAATCTTTTACTCCGTGTCGTTTAGTGTGATTTATGACAAATTACTAGTGAAATCTGTGACGTTATCGTCAGCTGCTGTTCAGCTTTGTATTTAATCACATTTTTCTAGCATGATTGAATGCTCAACTTAAAAAAATAGACATGAGAAACATTAGATGGGAGATGGCTATAACAGAGAGATGGATATAACAGTTTGACCTTGCATGAGAAACTGCAAAGCAGTGTGAACATTTTACTGTAATTAAGAAGTATTAATCAAGTATTTTCTGATCAAATCTATACTGGGATTAGAACTGACACGGCTCAAATTAGAATTGCATAAAGTGGTAAAAGGTAAAAAGTGAGACATTTAATATATGCTAATTTTAAACTACGTTGTTGCTATAGCTACAGTTGTGGTAAGAAGCTTACATACACTCATCATGGACATGAATGTCATGGTAATTTTGTGCTTGGTTTCTTTCAATTGTTCTTTTTCCAGGGTTGAATGATTATATAACATACATCTTTCTTTACTTTAATTTTTAAAAATATTTTCCATGCATCCACCATCAAATGTATCACAATCTTTAACAATCTTAGCACAAATGCTTCCTCTGAATAGAGTTCCACTGAATATTTCCTTGGTCTTCTCTACATGCTTAACATCAACTTGCTGGATGCAGTGGTAGCAATTTTGTGTGCATTCTCCTTGTAGCATCGACTGCATCAGAGGCTAAATAACCAGACTGCTCTCCTCAATGCATTTCCCCTGAGAACAGACTTTCAAGTCAATGCTGCCACATCTACTCAAACTTTTTCTGTCTGAAAAATTAAAGTTTTTAATTAAGTTAAATAACCCCACTCTACATTGTGCCCGTTCAATGTATGGGACTTAGGTTTCACTCTGTTATTTCAGAACTACCAGGGCGTGCCCCTGCCAATGTGGTTAACTGTTATCACCCCCTCCCCTCCCGTATATAATGATGCTAAACCGCAGCACCAGCTGCAGACGTAGTCTGGAAAAGCCATGCATTTTAGAATTTCAGATCACATGCCAGTTGATTATATAAGTAACATTGCAAAGAAAAGACCAAAATGACCTTGGCAGAAACTTGTGACAGGGATTTAAATGGTCCTACATTCCACAGAAGTTTGTCCACACCACAATTAATGGTTGGTAAAAGTTAGAGTTATTATATACTAGAATAACCCTAACTTCTTGTTTCTTTCTACATTAAAAAAAAAAAATTATTGTAGCTCTAAACTGTATGCTTCACAATACCCTGAGTACCTTGCTCTCAGTAGGGCACAGAGTCTAGACTGCCTAAGCAGGTGGTCAAAGTTAGCTTTGTTTGACAGCCACTCAGAATCTGAAGTCTGTCAATCAGCACCGACATCAATGTGAGGAATCTTCTTGTGGTAGTGATTGATTTAGAGGTCTATCTCATCAAAGACCTCTGAGTGTTTTCTTCTCTTTGAGCCATGGGTTATAAACCGTCACGAATCCCTTAAAATTGTTTTTCTCTGCACCATCAGATAGAGAGAGACTGGGGTTTTGTTTGCCATTACATTTTAATAAGATAGATGAGAGAGAGAGAGGGGAGAGTGTTTTCAGGGGGAAAATAAATAATCAGAGACCTAGCTGCTCTTGGCCATATTGTGAATGAATCAATTGACTATTAGCGCTTGAAGCCAGGCATGAAAATGCATCTGTCTTGAGCTAAGAGATATAGAGGTCAGAGATGACATTGGAAAGATGTGTGCTCCAGTCAGATTTGTGGCGATACTGTTGTCATGTCTCTTCTGGCAGAGTGGAGCTTTTGTTCTTAATGGTGCCATACTTCAAAATGGACATAACTGTCAACCACCCACTACGACCATGACTGGCGATGTTTCACCGCTATTGCATCACATGGAAAATCGAGTCACAAGCATTTTGCTTGCATATCTGAATATGATATGACAATAACTGCATTCCTTCTGCAGAGAGGGCAGAATTTTAGCTGTACATCATTATGTTTTATTTGTCGAGAATAAATTCAAAGACAATTAAAGTAGAGAGAAAATTAAAATGCCCAGACAGTAGGATTACTAGGAAAAAAAATTATTGCAGGCTTACTATAATCTCTCTTGCCAAATACATTTTTGATTAGAACACAATTTTGCTAGGACAATGCTCATTGGAAATGTACTCAGGTAGAGAATGAACTCCCAAAAAGATTGATAGTATTGGGTATTTCAGCAAACATAGTTTATGTAAAAGTAAGAGAAGGTGGAAACTCTATAATAAACACAATATAAGAAATGCAAAGATGGGAGGTAGAACCATATTTTGTGTACAGAGTCTGCTGGAGGTTTCCTGTTATTTTCCTGTTATTTTCAATTGTCACGTCAATAAATGTTAAACCACGCCCGCGTGTTAAGATTTGTTCTGAACCAGAAACCTGACTTAGTGGCATGCATCCAGGACAGCTCTACAGTCTATCGCAGGGCCAACACAGAGGCTTACAGACCTTGTGAAATCACCACTGGCAACTTTTTTCTGTTTTTGATATGCTAGAGAAGTTTAGCTACCATATTTGTCGCCGTATAAGACGCTCCGGAATATAGGACGCACCCAATTTTAAAGGAGGAAAATCTAGAAAAAAAAAGATTCGGAACCAAATACCGTAGAACACTTTCTCACACACACCACACAAGCTGCCTCCGCCCGTTTTGTCGAGCATGCATCGGTGGTGACTTGTGTGGACTTGGTATTTTTATTTTTTATTTATTTTCGTTCCTTTTATTTTATTTATTTATTTATTTATCTTTCTTTTGTACTTACTTTTTATGTCATTGTCCCTGTCACTTTCATTGCTTTTCATTGTAATACTACAATGTTATCTTTTAAGTGATCTTTGTTTTTTTCTAACTGTATGTTAAAAGTGTGATAAATAAAGTTTATATATAAAAAAAAAACTAAAAAAAAACTTGTGTGGACTTGGTGGAGCCAAATAACCCGTCATGCATTTCGCGAGACCAGCCCGGTCACGTTCACCTGACCTGTGACATCATCGAGTACGCTAGCGTTCCAATTGCACAAATCGTGGGTCCGTACTCGTGTACTTAGAATCGAAAAACGGCACCCGTGATTCTGGGGCGGAGCTTTGGCGGATCAATTCTTCTGCCCATCAGTCACGGGCATTCAATCAAGTAGGAGCAGTGCGAAGTAGAGCACGGACAGCACACAGTAAACATTGGCCGGAGGAGGCGGAACGTATGGAGCAGGAGGGGCAGACGTGCGGACATTTCAGGGCAGCATAGATTGATTCAGTGCCCAGGAGAGATGCAGAGAAGCGGTGAAATTGTGCCCACACTGACCAGCAAGAAGTGAGACTGCCCGGGGAGACATGAGGAGGCACAAATCCAGCCAGCAGCACACACAGCATAAAGAGAGGACGGCGAGCAAGCAACACACAAAGTTAGGAGCAGTTTTAATTCAGGCAAAATGTGTATTTGTTGTATAAGACGCACCAACGTTTCCCCCCCAGTTTTGGGGAAGAAAAAGTGCGTCTTATACGGCGAAAAATACAGTATTTTCTTTTATTGTTGTAATTTAAATATGTTTCGTCTGAAACAGGTTACTCTGCAAATAAGTCATTGAGTCTCAATGGGACTATCTGTACGAATAATGATTTTAAAAAAGTTCGAATCAGCAGTTAACCTAAAAATGCATGTCCTGTTGGAGGAAACCTAGAAATAACCCAAAGAGACACAGGTAGAATATGCAAACTCCACACATAACTACTACTCCTGACAGATTCAGGAAAAATAATAATAATTTGATAGTGATATAGAGTGATATGTAGGTCCAATATTCACTTTCTTTATTCCTTTCCTTCCTTACATTTTTGCTCTCAACAAACACCAGAATCATCTGGATCTCTGACAGCTAAATTCTTTAATGCATTCATGAAACATTCACCATGTTTACCTGTTGGCTGTTTTGTGCAGGTTTTTCCTAAAAATGTTTCATTAAAACCATTCACATTTAAAAACATTTCTTCAGTATTCTGATGAAAATTTAGGCGACATTTATTAGCCATTTATTTATTTATGTATTTTTGCCTGTCTCGTTTGGAGCTGTCAGAATTATTGTCTGAAGGCCAAGAAAGATGCCCAATGGATTTATTTTACCAAATGGACTATCACGGCCTTGCCGTATTGATCCATTTGATTGACCTTTGTTAATATTGTTTATTTATTTTATTTTCAGCTGTTATAGATGGGGCAGACAAGATTGGGGGATAGGAAAAAGAGATAGAGAGAAAGAAAGGGAGGGAGGAAGAAAGAACAGGGGACGAGGGGCAGTGAGAGAAGACAAAAAAGGACAAAAAAATTAACTGAATCACTTGTTGAGACAAACAATAAAAAAGCAAAAGAAAACAAGCAAAAGCAATGCAGAGCAACACAATATGGGGACCACAGCAATAACCTAGAGTAACAGTAAATACTAAATATTTAAAGTTATTGTGCAGCACACAGGACTGACAGCGCACAATGTGCTCCAAGACAGCAGCCAAGAATGGTGTAGTTTGCATCACTGAACACCCATGTGTACACCTAAGTACACCTGTGGATGAGTGCGCTTGTGTTCAAAAGGCTTCTCCATGTAATGATCTGTCAGAGGATGTGGGGAGTCATAGCCCCATCCCCCAGGGCATGAAGCAGGCATGGAGATCCAGGCCCCAGACATCTAGAGGTCCCCAGAGCGTGAGAGCCCAAGGAGGACCACCGGAGGGGCAAATGCGCCATCCTCCCGGAAGGACCCCAACCGGTCGCAGCAGATGGCCCCGCCCCTCCCTGAGCCTGGTTCTGCCGGAGGTTTCTTCCTGTTAAAAGGGAGCTTTTCCTTCCCACTGTCGCCAAAGTGCTTGCTCATAGGGGGTCATATGATTGTTGGGTTTTTCACTGTATGTATTATTGTAGGTTCTACCTTACAATGTAAAGCGCCTTGAGGCGACTGTTGTTGTGATTTGGCGTTGTATAAATAAAATTGAATTGAATTGAATTGAAGGAGCTGAGGAGAGCCCCAGATCAGGGGTCACCCAGCAGCCAGGGAGCAGAAGCCAGAAGGGGCCGCAGTGATATTTAAAACACGGGAGGGCATGATGTTTCCTGCCAAAGAGTGGCAGGTGTTGGAACAGCCCCTCCTGAAAACCCTCAATGTCTACATGCATTTAAAATTGAGAGGTGGGCACCGGCGCCAGAGGTGAGGTTGAATACACAGACCATCCTCTGGACGGCGTATACATATAGGACCCCCAAGGTCCTATATGTATGTGTTATGAGAATAGGAGTGATGTGGATGTCAAGGTTGTTGAATAAAATTGCAGGGACGGACTAGGACTGAAAAACAGCCCTGGACTTTGACTGGACCCGGCCCAAAGTAATCGGCGTGCGGAAACTCGGCAACAACAATGCTTGGCATGAGTGTTACAAGACTTTAATTGTGGCTTATGCTAACAAACCATCACAATTATAGCAACAGTGCTGATGTTGACTAGATGTTGTATTAAAAGTATATTATTCTAGATTAACTTGAATACTCATATAGAAATGGAGGTCTCAGCATACTGCAGTCCCTCTGGCTTAACCAATGCAAAACAGTTAGCTGCACAACATAGTACTGTATGAGTTATGATAAATCACAAAGTAAAGAGGTTTTAGTATGCAGGTTAACTGCATACTAAATAAGTATGATAAGTATTTTCTTCAACTTCGCTTTTTTCTGCAACTCTGTCTATGACCAAGTCATTGTCAAGGGACATGAGAATGTCTTTCTCTGTAGTCATAAGCATGAGTGCTTCCAGGTGTTCTTGTGACTGTGCTTCTTATGCTACTTTTTATGTGTTTGAGAACAGAGAAACTTCTCTCACATGCTACCTGTGTCACAGGCAGAGTAAGGAGGTACCTGTATCTCCAGCCAAGAATATGATAAGCATCTGTGAAGAGGTTTTTTCAGGGTCATATATTGTTAGCCATTTAAATTGACCAGAATCTCTAGTAACACTACAATAAAACTGTGTGAAAGACATCCTTGCATTTTTAACTCTACACTTGAAAAGAATAAGATGTTTGAGTTGTGTACACATAAATTCAGATATTATAAAAGAGATGGAAGAGCCCCTGTTCAAACTTTGCATGAATCAATACCAGCAAACATAATATTATTTAAGTCATCGCCCCCAACCGGTAATGGCAGATGGCTCCATGATAGGCAGGTTCTGCTGCAGGTTTCTTCCTGTTAAAAGGGAGTTTTTCATTCCCACTGTCACCAAGTGCTTGCTCAAAGGGGGTTGTTGGGGTTTTCTAACTATTATTGGTGGATCTTGTGGCAGGACCAAATTTAACAAGGGGGTGTATGCAAATGTTTTATGTTAATTTTTCGCTGTTGCTATTCCTTGCTTGATTATCGGCTTGAATACAAAGCCTGATTTGCTGTTTGCCATCGTAAATATATACCAGGACTCTTTCTGAGATGGAAAATTATGTAGCCAAAAAGGATAGAAAAGCAGCTCAGAACTCCAAATATATTTGACAGATGCCACACATTAAAACCATTGATTACCATTAATCATCACTGTGTCACCAGTAATTACTTCATTTATACCGGTAAGCCCTGGTCAGCCCACTAATGAAGGTTAATGTTTTCAGCAGCCATCATTGTGCTGCCTGCATTATAGTAGCAGCAATCACATCATCTCCATCAAAGACACCAGGTGTTCTAAGCCCTTCTCTGTAGCAGTGTCATTATGTCACAGGTTTCTCTGATCTCCTGCAACAATGAGTGCTAGACTCTGCTGCAGCCACCTTTTGTGTAATGACACGTCTAAGCATTGCCTAGTGACATGGAAAAAAAAAAGAAAGAAAAAGGTTTTGATGTAAATGCTATCAAAGGTTTTTCCGTAGGAATACAAAAGATGTTATTTACATTTTACTCCTAGCATTGAAACCCCAGAGTTAATCCTGCAGTAAGACTCAAGGGGACAGGGTTGTGTTGCTCAAACCCACTTCAAAGCTAGTATGAAGCATACTGCAGATGTGCGTTGGCCAAAATATATATAACATTTTATTTTAAGAAGCATAGTTTGTTTTGGCCAGAGCAGCTCTACACTATAATATGTAATTGTCATTTCTCACACGAGGCTAAAATAGCCATTCAACTTAATCCTGGTTTGTTTACAGACATAAACATGACTGTATTTACCTGATCATTGCAGTCCTTATTTTTTTTGGATCCATGAATATCACCTATTCAGAGCCAAAGGCTCATGATATTAAAGAAGAATAAGCTACAGCTTACTTAAAAAGAAGCAAGCTACAGCAAGCTACAGCTTACTTAAAAAGATATTCTGGCCTATTATGTATTTTAGTTGTATATAATTTACCGTCCATTTGATTACATAGTTTTAACAAAAACATTGAAATTATATAGAAGCATATATCTGATAAGTATACCTATTGTGTTTTAAGTAGACTTTAAAACACACTGGCTTGTATTTCGCACAACTCGAATGCAACAGTCTTACAACTTTTCTTTTTATAAGCCAAAAGTGACATCAGTATTGTCCTTCCAGTTCAGTTCAAACCTCGAGATATGCCATTCACAATTATCTAACATAAAAATGCATTCCATCCTGAGATCTGTTTGGAAGATGCAAATTTTTAAGAATTTGTCTGTGATAGACATCAGACAGAGGCACTGCGCATTTCTGAACAAGTGGCAGATCGTGTAATTGGTGACTGAGTTGTGAAATATATTATAAAGCACTGTTTCTCTGTTGACCCAATCACATTATGATCACAATAAGAATGAATCCAAGATTTCAAGAATTTCTATGGCTTGCCCACTGGCCATTTCCTGTTTACATGTTTTTGTTATCTACAACAAGTGAAGCATTTGTCAACAGACACAGCCCATCGGCTTGTCTGGGTGGCTGAGGGGGTAGATAAAACCATGTCGTGCCCTCCCGACAGAAGGCAGGAATAGAGGAATAGGCACATCCTGTTTGATCTCTGAGGAGGGAGGATGTCTCACACTGTTGGCTATAGTTCTGCATACTGAGTCTGATAAGAGCCTAGCGTGAGTCTCTGTGTCGTACACAGACGAGAGGCGTACCACAGACTGAATTCAAAAGTTAAAGTCTGACCTTTACAAGCCTTTGAAAGCGCAAACAAGTACAAGTATTTTCTGACTGAAATTGCAACAGTCTAAAACCCATATACAGATACTGAAAAATCTATATAAAATGATGCCATGCTATATTTAAAAGTTTTATTAGTAGCCTGGAAAGGCATCTGGAACAACATTCAGATCATAACTTTTGTCTTTTAGATAATGAAAGTGTTTCACATAGGTTATTTGCTCCTCTTGGAAGACCACTACTAGCTATTCAGATTTTAATTCATGTTTAATTTACAAATATATAGTATAATGCACTGTTTTTCTATTCTGGTGTGCTTTTACTGCACTGGCAGTGTGTCTGGGATCATTGTCATACTGAAAAATAAAGCTGTTGCCAATCAGATTTCCCCAAACCATAACAGAACCTTCACTGTGTTTTACAGATAGCTGTAGACACTAACTATTGGACGCTCACTCCCTCTTCTGACCTCCTGTCTACATATTATCAAGATTTTGAATCAAAAATAAATATAATTTACATTTGTATTCATCAATCCATAAGACCTATTGCCACTGATTTTCTATCTAGTTCTTGTGTAATCTGACATACCTCAGAATAACTTCTTGGCAGTCATGCTTCCATGAGACAATTTCTGATGAGGCTCTAACAAAAAGTAGATGAAACAAATGAAGGCCCACATGCATTTCTTAGGTCTATGTTAGACCTTTGGATTTTCTTTCTCCCCATTTCTTCTGTAGATAAACAAAATAAATCCCCCCCAAAACTTCTGAAAATGGTCTGGTTAATGGACTGGACTGAAAACGGATGAAAAAGTAGCCAGTGTCCAAAGAAAAACTTTCAAACAACTTCAGAAAACCTGCAGAACTACTGCTTTAAAATATTACAAACGTCTGAAAAAAAGAGGGGTGCTTCAAGACTTTTGCACAACATTGTATGACAGAAGAACTATATCAATAGATAAAGCACACACATGTTCCATCACACACTGCTGTCGATGCAACATGTCTTTGAATGAAGTAAGAAATTAAAGTAATTTTTTTTCACTCTTAGCTCCATCTCTTTGCTGTGCTATATTGTTCCTAAAGCTGCAATAAGTGCCCCTTCATTGATAAATGATCAAATTTAAACAGCTATATTGCCTTTTGTTTTCATTACCCGGTGCATAACAGAACCCTAGCTGCTGAAGTTATTTCAAATGACACAGTTTTGTCATTAGCCTCCAGTAAACCAACACAATTGTCTGAATTTACAATGCAGTCCACGGTGATGATGGCATTCTAATTTGTGCAACTGTTTTCTTGCCAAGAGAGCTGCAAATAAGGTAAAATACCTCGAGTTCTAACTCAAGTGAATTGAAAAGCCTTATGCGCTGATTTTGCTTCTTTTGCTCATAAACACCTATTCCCCCAACTAAATGTTAAAAACACTTATTTTAACAATGAATGGCAGAGCAGTGCATCTGTGGTAAAACTGTCTGGAATATTTGGTGTCAGCAGCAATGTTCTTTGTACTGAAGGGGACTTCTGGTTTTTTGTCTTAATTAAATAACAGCCACAGTTTTAGGGGACTCTTAAGTTTTATGATCCATGGCTTTATGATGGCTAGACAGCCAAATGTCTATAGTGCACCATATGAGCAATGCAGTGTTGGCAGCAAAACACATGTGACTGAAAAACAGCTGAGCTACAGTAAGAGATGACGTGCCTAGAGGAAACATAATTGTAAGAGCATATGAAATAAAAGCAAACATGTATTACTTTGACTCCTGCAGTGAGGGGTGCATGTCTTTGGCATGGTTTGATCTGTTTGCTGACTGATCATCTACAATGAAACATTTCTGTCTTCATTTATTTCAGAATGGTTCATCCATAAGTAATAAAAACATATTGTTAGTCTATGTCAGTAACCATTTCTCAAATTAAATGCACACCAGAAAGGATTTTGGACCAACAGCATATACCACCACCACCACCAGTAAATGAGGGTTTAACTTATGAAAAAAAATTATAGAACCAGTGCCAATGTACCAGAACTTTAATAAGACCATTTATCAGGCTTATAGTTTCATCTCCCCACAAATTTATCAGGTGTCTATATATAGCTGTCCAATATCTTTATGAATATTAAAAGTTATCCATATTATTAATATTCCAGAGTCTTGACACTCAGAGCTCACCTATATACGTTTAATTCAAATTTTATCGTGCTCGGTGGTGTGATTTAATCATCAGATTTTTTTTTTTACATAATTAATGTCATTGACCTCCCCAAAATCAATAGGCGAAATCTCCTAATGTGAAAACCTTGTCACGAAACTTTAATGACTATCATCAGTCATTCTTTATCTTCTGATAAGCTATTTATCGTTGACCTCATTTATATTATTGTTCTGGAAATCACCAGCCAGTATCTCAGACATGCCGGTGAGCTTGGATGGAATAAAACCTTAAGAATCGACCTGTTTAGAGCAGGAAATCATGCTTCCTTAACAAATCTTGTTTTCCAAATAAACAGGTATAAATGATGACATGTGGGCCAAAGCACACAGTTATTATATTTAAATGGCACTTACCCTGCAAATACTGTTAGACCACCACCGGTGTATTTTCATACCACAGAGTATAATTAAAAGTTTTTCAGAAGTACAAATCTGGCAGAGCAGCAGCAAAAAAAGCCCCTGGGCGAGGCTGGAAGCACCTCATTATTGGACGGAAAGCAAGACACCAAGGGCCAGACAGATTGCTGCCAGTAAAAACAAAAAACAGGTCATTTATTAAACAATGGCTACTTTTACTCAAAGCTTCCGGGCATCAACAAACCATTCACTAAGTTCTAGCAATGCTGGGGTCTTTGACACCTCACTTTATTGCTTCTCTACTAATCATTGATGTAAAGA
Source organism: Pelvicachromis taeniatus (assembly GCA_015108175.1). Taxonomy (NCBI): domain Eukaryota; kingdom Metazoa; phylum Chordata; class Actinopteri; order Cichliformes; family Cichlidae; genus Pelvicachromis; species Pelvicachromis taeniatus. Next base: position 2,293 of record VURO01050061.1, on the reverse strand, counting down.
GGTTTTTATTAACACAAATACACTAGGTAGGTATTATACAGTAGGCCTCTTCTTCTTGGTTTTCACTTTATTTTGTTGATTTACCTTTCTGGTGTTCGGTCAATATAAAATGACTGGATGATTTAATTCAGACTTGATCAAAGGATTAGCAAACGCGGGTAAAACAGGCAACATTAGTTAAATCTGAATGCTTTGTAGTGTCAACAACAAATCAATTCTCTTCCGCTCTGCTCCAATGCGTCGAGGACAGTTAGGAAGAAGAGACAAAGATTGACTTAACAAGCACTGCTGAGGTCAAAACTGTTATAATGGATATGCACAAAGTCTGGCAAAACATATTGGGACTTAGAAAGGCACTTCTGCAAAGTAAAAAGACACGTTGGCAGCAAGTGGAAGGAAGAAAGAGTTATAACTTGCCTCAGGTTAGGGAAAATGGAGCTCGAGCATACATTTCACACAATAGTATGCCTCTAGCTGAGATGTCTGCTAACTGCAATCAACCAGAAACAGACATGTAGCCTATTGCTTGAATGCAAAATAAATAGTGAGGTGTGAAGAGATCTGGTGATAATGAGAGAAGAAAAACTTGACTTTCCTTTGGGAGTTCAAAAGCAAAAACCTCACAGCTTTAATACTAAAAGCTGTAGTTAAATACAATATGTGTTAGAAATGTTTTTCTTCCCTATGATGCATGAAATTTCCATCATGTTGTCATATCATCACACAAGAATCACAGATTTTACTTCATTTATTTATATGTACAAAATTAAACTATTATGTGTTAAAATTAGTCTACTGAAACTGCTGATTAGTCAAATGCAATAATGTCACTATCTGCTACATAGTCTGATCTTTGATGATTGGATAGAAGAAATCCATGTGGTTTCACAATCTCAGAGCGAGGCATTGAGAAGACAATTTTGATGTATATTTAAATGATCAAATATGATTCTATCTTGCCTCAGGTAAGGAAAAATTGAGCTCAAGCATACACTTCACACAATAGTATGCCTTTGGCTTAGATGTCTGCCCACTGCAGTCAACCAGAAACAGTCAAACATGTTGCTCGAGTGCAAAATACATCACGAGGTGTGAAGAGACCTGATGATACTGGGAGAAGAAAAACTTGACTTTACTTTAAGGTGTTCATTGGCAAAAGTCTTACACCTTTTAATCTGATATACCAGTATAGCAAAATACAATATATGATATACATTTTTTTCTTGATACCACATCTGCTGGTGCAAGCGACCATTTTGGTGCCAATTCTTCTGATGCAGCTTTCACTTTTTGTAATCAGGGGAATTGTGCTGCTTTGAAGCTTTTGAAGACAGGAGTCAACGTCCATGTCATTTTTAATGATATATCAGAAATTCTTTGCAAACCTTGGTCAATCTGTCTTAGAGCCACCATTATTTGGAGACAGGTTGCCTCCCACTAGAAGATTTGTCCGGTCACATCACAGTTGTTTACTCCAACTACTTGTACCCAAGTACTGAATATACAGGTGCTGGTCATAAAATTAGAATATCATCCTAAAGTTGATTTATTTCACTAATTCCATTCAAAAACATTCTTTTCACACAGACTGATATATTTCAAGTGTTTATTTCTTTTAATTTTGATAATTATAACTGACAACTAATGAAAAACCCAAAATCAGTATCTCAGAATATTAGAATATTACTTAAGGCCAATACAAAGAAAGGCTTTTTAGAACTCTTGGCCAACTGAAAAGTATGAACATGAAAAGTATGAGTATGTACAGCACTCAGTACTTAGTTGGTGCTCCTTTTGCCTGAATTACTGCAGCAACGCAGCGTGGCATGGATTCGATCAGTCTGTGGCACTGCTCAGGTGTTATAAGAGCACAGGTTGCTCTGATAATGGCCTTCAGCTCTTCTGCATTGTTGGGTCTGGCATCTTCTTCTTCACAATACCCCATAGATTTTCTATGGAGTTAAGGTCAGGCGAGTTCCCTGGAACAGGGATACCGTGGTCCTTGAACCAGGTACTGGTAGCTTTGGCACTGTGTGCAGGTGCCAAGTCCTGTTGGAAAATGAAATCTGCATCTCCATAAAGTTGGTCAGCAGCAGGAAGCATGAAGTGCTCTAAGACCCTGACATGGCACCCCAAACCATCACTGACTGTGGAAACTTTACACTGGACCTCAAGCAACGTGGATTCTGTGCCTCTCCTCTCTTCCTCCAGACTCTGGGACCCTGATTTCCAAAGGAAATGCAGAATTGACTTTCATCAGAGAACATAACTTGGGACCACTCAGCAGCAGTCC
>VURO01050060.1:3881-15348 GCA_015108175.1 Pelvicachromis taeniatus | reverse complement strand
TAATGGCCATGCTCAGTGGCTAGTGGATCTGAGGGCAGACCACAGCAACCTCCCTGAACAGGGTCCAGTAACCATCACAGTGGCAGACATCCAGGAAAGGGTCTCCAGTATGAAGATTTGGACAGCACCAGGCCCTGACATGGTTAACGCCTACTGGCTGAAGAAGCTGACTGCAGCACAGATGAAACAGTTGCTAGTCGATGAGAGACACCCGGAATGGCTAACCAAAGGCTGGACGGGCCTGATCCTCAAGGACCCCCAGAAGGGACCGGTCCCCTCCAACTACCGACCAATAATATCAAGGTCTGTGTGCTGGCAGGCAGGAAAAGAACCCAAAAGCAGGACTCATGGAGGTGGAGGTGAAACTAAAAGCGCAGCTTTATTGCTGGGGGAAAAATACACAAAACTAAACTGGGAAAACTTAACTAAAACAGAGATGCAGGCAGACAGGGTGACAGGCAGGATAAATGGCCGGAATGACAGGCAGGAACACACAGCTGGTAGAGGGTACAAGGCGACAGGGAAGCACAGAAAACAGAGCTTAAATAAACAGGACATAATGAGGGGGGAACGAGAGGCAGGAGGTGAACACGGCTGGGAGACATTAGGCCTAACGAGAACAGGGAAGCAAAACTGAAAACACTGACATGAGACGACAACCTTCAAAGTAAAACAGGAAACACAAAAACACAGAGACAGACTCAGAGACATGGCTAAACGCAGGGGCTTGACTACAGAGGGAGAGGCGAACAGGGAGCGAGGCAGGGGCGAGCAACACAGAGACTGAACACAAAACCACAATAGTCAAAACATGGGATAGAAATAATCAAAACTGCACACTAAGAAAACAGAATAAACCAAGGGGCAGCCAAACCAAAACACAGACAGCAATAAATCCAGATCACAGTGGAGGGAACACAAGGTACATGAGGGCTGGGGTCAGAACAGAACAAAATACAGCAATAAACAGAAAACGCTGGGTCATGAGACCCAGGACCATGAGACCCAGGACCATGACACTTTTATTCTGTTACGCCCTCACTAGCACAAAGTTTTCTGCCACAAACATGAATTAGCTTTGTGTGATAATGGCTGATAGAAACAAACTGAAGTGCACGTCCAGAAACGTTTTCAATAAAATTAAAATTATTGTCTAAATGGTAACAAGAATTCTCTCTCAATCCATCTATTATTGTTAAATGTAAATAATAAAATATTAATTCCTATTTTTTTTATTATTGATCGTATTTTGCAGAGAGAAGCACAGAAATATAGATATTATACGTGAGTATGTTTTGACGTGTTGAAGATGGACTTCTGATGTGGTGATGAACTCAGAGGTCCAGTTGCACATCCATGAGTCAAATCGTACAGCAGTCAGTCACGTTACTGTAGAGTTTCTGGTCCCAGCTCCCAAACTTGTGGACAGATCGCATTGGAGAATCGACGTGTTCGACTGGAACAGACAACGCTCCTCTTTATTCATTTATTGTTTATATATTTATTTAAGATGGTCAAACGTTCTGCCCTTCACTGTTGTGTGTGTCATTAAGAACATGTTATCTTGTTACAGTGTGTCATGATGTGAATTTAAATTAAAAAAACATGTCATGTGTACAAACCTTATTGTAGTTGACTAAAACTAAACTAAAAGTGAAACTAGATGTAAAAAACATTTTTTTTATTTAAAATAATGTGTTTAAAATAATTCACTGTACAGTCTTCATGGTGTAACCCAGGGTTGGCTGTAGGTTATGCACCAAACATTTTCCATTGTTTTAGGAAATCAAAACGATTAGTGGTGCCAGTAAAATTCTTTTTTCAAAAGAAGTGTAGACAGTTTGGGTTTAGTGCTGCTCGAGCACAATGGAGTGACACAACACAATTTTATTTATTAATTTCATACTTAATTGTCACTTTGACCACAACAGACTGCACCTGTACAGACTTATAGCATCAAGAAGCTGCTGTTGGGGTTTGTGAAACATGCACGGTGTCTCTGTTGTTACTGGAAGTGGCAGTGGAAACAAAATCAATACAAACCTCAGTCAACCGGGGAACATGGAGGAACCTCTGAATACAAAGACCACATAGACAAAAACAGTAGCTTCTAAGCAACTTCTATAATGACGTTTTAATGAACTGTAGGTGGTTAAAGTTGGGCTTTAGAGTTCACACAGCTTTCTCATAATGCTTTTAATTTAAGACTATTTCCCGCCTTCACTCCACATTGTTTACATTGTGTTTATATTGTGTGCTTCTGATTGACAAATGCAGCTAAATGAGTTACCTCTCATGGGAAAACTGAAGTCTTTGGTATGTCTCAGATATATTTAATGATACTAAAAATATGACTTCCTGCTTTAAAAGACATAATAATGATATGTAGAACATTGTCAATGAAATATCATGGCTCCAAATATCTTGTTACTTTCGACCTCTGACCTCTTTTTCAAGGTGAAATAAGATCAAACTTTCATAAAATGTCTTTTATCTTTAAAACTGTGCTTAAAAATCTGCTGCCTTAGTTTTTATTGGCAACTGCATACAACTATATAAACTGCAGATTTCTGTAAATACCTTGGTTTACACTATATGCAGTTCAAAAACTCGATATTTATTTAAAGGTTCCTGTCTTTGCTTGCACAGCTTCATCATACCGCTGTTATTTATTTTTAGCCATCGGTTAAACCGACACTACTAAAACCAGATATGCAGTAAAGCTGGTTTCACTCACCGATAACATTCCATTATGCATAACAGAAATATGGAGCCTAGCCAAGCACACACTCTGTGAGCTTTGTTTGTATTGATCTTTATATTTTTCACTTTTCAATAAAGTTACTTTCCAAAATCACAACATGGCTCTTTATTTGACAGCAGTTCTGTGTTATGTAAAGCTGATGCGAGTGTGTATGTGTGCGTTTTGATGCCAGGACTAAGAAGTGTAAATGCCTGAGTTGTTTGTAAGTCACTGAGTTTCCAACTATGGCAAAACAGGTCAAAACACGCATCTACAAAAGCAAGAATCAAGTTGCACACTAAAGAAAAAATCTTGCTCGACTTGATTTATTTAAGTTATTTTACAATCGCTTCCTGACGGGTTAAAAACCTGATCATCTCAATCCTGTCTTGTTTCATAATGTAGTTTTTAAAATCTTTTGTACAATTTATATCTTATGTCCTTGAGCAAGATAATGAATCCTAAGATTCTCACAGTGCTTAATACGAATAGAAGTGCAGTTAATAATGTAAATAATGCCATTTTTTTTACCATGTTCTGGAGCACCTCTGCTTTTTGGGTCAGTTCAGCGTGCAATTTTATTCTGTATTCACCCCACCCTCCTGCCCCCTCCCCACCGGGTCACACATCCCTGTCTCTGATAAATGTATTTTATTCCCTGTGGAGATATAAAATATAACAATCTCCGCCCCTCTGCTTCTAGTTCTGACTCTTGACACTGGAAACAACATGAAAACAGAAACTGACGATAGCGACGGTGTTCCCGTCTTCAATATCCTTCACTGTGAATGATGCAGTGAATGACCTAACCATCATTAACAACATAGAACCTGTGATTCATGATGCTGTAAAACACATTACACAGAAGTCATTTTCACATATTTATTGATTCTCATATGTGAACATGTGCTGCTGATCTCAGTAAACGTAACAGTTACATAAGATAAACCTTTATTCATCCCGCAAGGGGAAATTTCTAATGCTGCCAGATGAATTGGCGCCTGCATGAGCACCCCATCTGACCACACATAAAACAGACATTGGGAAGAGAGGTTAGAGAGGTATGAACCAACACTGAAAATACACAATACATCAGGATAGACGAGTTAAAAAAAAAGCTCCCCCCAGACTGAGCTCCTAGAGGAGATAATTCTGAGAACAGAAAAAAACACCTCAGCACAGAAAAGCACATAACTGGTCACATATCACAACATAAAAACACAGGATTTGCAACGCGGGGGTGGGCGATGGGTGTTAGGAGTTGACTCATGTATACTGAGATATACTGAGATCTCAGCAGGGTTGACATGCTGTGGGAAAGCTGAAAATACCATCATCAAAGCAGACTGTTTCTTTTGTCTTATACGTACGAAGCAGAGTATTTTTAATTTTTAAAATTATCACCATTTCGTGCTGCGGCATTATGAAATTATCTCCTATTAAATATTGAAGTTGAATCGCACATGCTGGGAAAATCGCACTAAGCAGAAGTGGTATTTAATTATGGTTATGTGTTTAAGTTCTGAACTTTAGTTGAAGTTTTTAATTGTTCTATAAATGTTGAACTGACAGCAGTGATAAATAATAAATACTCAAACAGGTTTCAGAGAATATAGGACCACTGGTTCCTGAATTATGTTGAACTGCAGGTGTTAGTCCTTCTCCTCAGGGACTCTGCTGCAAGATTAACTGATTCTGGATCAGGTGGGGAATTGGTTCATATGTCAGTATAAAACTCAGACCAAGTTGTTCAAGATGTGTTTTTTTTATTGCAAGTCTTTCAGATTTTTGGAGACCCCCTCCTTCAATGTCTTCTGTAGATGAGTTAGTGAGATCATATGTCAAAGTCGGTTTTAGTCATTTCTCTTTTTGCACATAAACACAGTGTGGTGATAAGTATAAGGACGTTGAAGAAATGGTGTATGAAGCTGCATCTGGTCAGAAGGAAAAAGCACACAAACTTGGAAGATTTGCCCGTATTTGATGAAAATGAAATGGTTTGTAATGGACAGATGCAAGGATACCGATGGTTACACCTTTGTGCAATAAAGACGATGTATGTTGTATCACAAGACGGCTGATCAGTTTGTTTCACTAACTCATCTACACATTTTGCAGAGGGTATAGCAGCCGTGGAAATGTGACATTTTGACTTTTTTTTCTCAAAATGAAATTTCAATTTCGACTTTGACTGCATGTCTGTGTGTGATCCGATTTAAAACTTAACCTAACCATAACCATAACTTCACATTTCCCCCCTTGGAGCTGAGCCACAACCACATCCGGACACAATGATTTCTCGTAGTTCAGTCTGGCTTCTAATCACCACGTCATGATCGGCATCACAAATCCTCCTGTGTCCAAAATACTTGTGGTATTGCGAGACTCTTTTCTGTTGATCTCATTCTGATCTGTTTATATTGAGAGCTGTTCGTTTGTGGAGTAAATAGCTTTAACATACAGTTGATTGAGGTGGTGACAATATGAAGTTACATTTCTATGAGAGCACCAGGCTAAATCATTAAGATGTTACCTTATAGATATGAACAGAGCACAATTGTAGTAGAATACAAATCACAGACTTATGTGGAAACCTATTTTAACAGCCGCGATTACAGCATAACACCACGAGGGGGCGTCTTCACACTATTTTGGTAGCAGGGAAGATCACTAGAGCGTGTGCAGCCCTGCAGCCACGCAGACAGCCGTACCTGTCGCACCGGTGCAGGTGTCTACTCCCACACTGGGACATATATGACCGGAAAGCGCAGAGCCGTGGAAATCTGGCTTGTATGCTGTTGTCGTTGTTATGCCAAATAAATGCTCAGTGTTTTACCCACACCTGCTAGCCGCCCCTCCATCACCAGACCACCGTTACTCGGATATTTTGCTCCGTATTTTTCTCCAAGCTGACTGACGGGAGCGGCCTTTTCTACGAAGGTCAATGTGTTGCACAATGTGAGAGCATGTAGTATAAAATGTTAAAATGTGTAGATTAAAAAAATATATATACCCAGTAAATTTGTTTCACTCACTATTATTTTATATTTACAGTTACAGAAAAAAAAATGTTGACAAAAAAACTTTGTTGACTGACATTTACACAAATACGATGAGAGCTGCAAACTCATGTTTATTTTTGTTTACTGCTCAGAACCACAACTCTGCCATTAAAACCTCTCAAATCAGTGAATACACGTGCTCAACTGCACGCACACCATTTAATCTATGCCAGATATATGCTCCAAATATATTATAATACTATAGTTATATTATTATATTTATCAAATATTACAGTTAACAAATAAAGAAGCGCTACTAATATTATGTTTTACGGTTTGGTGCGTCTATTTCCTGTTATTATTTCTTACTACAGTGCAGACATGGTACACACTTCTACACCTTTATTTCTACTTTCCATGGTGCAGTTTAAAGAAAGATTTTTCACAACAAAGTACATTTCATAGAAACACTTCCTCTTCGGGTTTGTAAAGCACATTATGAATAAGAACATTGTGGATGAGAGTCTGTTTGGGTCACCAGGGTGTACCCAGCTGTGTAATCAGCCAGGTGCAATGCAATAAAATTATCTTTTTTTATTGCATAACAATAAAAAGAGAGGCTACATGGTGTGATACACATGTAGCCTCTACATGTGTATCACATCAAAAACATAACAGCTTCTTCTCAACTTCTGAAGACAATTGGAAATCCTAACATCCTTCCCTTACATTCGGGCTTCGCTCTTCCTCACTCCTAATATAAAGTAATCCAGTCAGTGTGATGACGTCAGTAAAGAAAATGTCTCCATAAAGGTTTCTGCAGAGCCTTCATTGTCTTTGTTTTTTATTTTTGTCCATCCACACATCAACCTATTTTTTCCTGCCAATATACTCCTGAAGGGATTCCCACTTGTCCTTCAGTAAGAAACGTATCTTTTATCTGCTTAAGCAAAAACTATTACTTTATGGCATAAAATAGCGCTGATTGCATTAGCTCATTGTGCTGCTCGGAGGAGAAATCAGTTTCTGTGTATTTCTGACTCCATCTTGTGAAAAAAAAGCTGTCACGTGACTTACCTCTCTCCTCCACACAGTCCTCATGTGAAGCAAATATCAAAAATTCAATGAAATAATATTGATTTTTCTTTTGTATATATGTATAGCTCCAAAAGATAAAATTTTTGATAGTAAGCGCCGAGGATATTCAAATATATTGCAATGCTCTGCTAGCCATCACTACTTCATCACTACTTCATCACTACTTCAAGGATACTATTAAGACTTTGAAGCAACGTTTCAATCATACCGAAGGTATGGGTTTGTTTCACATGTTACTGCTGAAATGTTTAGTTTCATGGTTTGTTTTAAAATAGCAAACACATCAGCAACGACTAAGATATTTAAATCAGGTAAAACAATACAGTACATATGAATGTTATGTTCAGCTTAATTCATTTTACCCACCACACTGCTAAAAGAAAAGAGTCCAGAGGGGCAAAGCTCTTTAAAATATCAGCCTTTCACACTGTCCACAAATGAATAGTTTGGTTTTGTGCCTGTAACAGTGGGTGCCTCTATTTTTATATCTGCAGATGTGATATCAGCTATGGCCTCTGCTGACATCTCACTGGTTTGTTTCAGTTATTGTGACTGTATTGGGTTTTTTTTTCAGGTGTTCATATTTTGCAAAAGATGAATGGCTGTGAATGGGATGATGAGACTGGAGAGATTAATGGATACAATCAGTATGATTATGATGGAGAAGACTTTATAGTGTTAGACTTGCAGACGGTGACGTAGATTGCTCCAAAGCCCCAGGCTGTCACCACCAAACTGCGATGAAACAGCTGAAAGAGCTTGACTAGAATATAACCAATACTTTTATAGCCATGAATGCCCTGAGTTGTTCAAGAAATATGTGCACTATGGGAGGAGCCTTTTGCAGACAACAGGTAGCATTAAACAAGCTGATGTGGACTAGTATAAGAAAAAATCATATGGCTCTCTAAAGTAGATACTGTCTTTCTCCAGTTCTTCCCTCAGTGCTGCCACGCTACAGGTTTCTATCATCACAGAGCCATGATGTTCTGGAGGAAAGATGGAGAGGAGATTCATGAAGGTGTGGATTCTGGAGATAGTTCACTTTCATTGCTTATAAAGAGTTACAGGGATGAGGTGTTGCATCATTTGCAGTGTGTCAGATTCTGTTTAATATGATGTTCATATCTGTGGCAGTCAAACTCAGAGATTGTCTGTCAAAATTCAACTGAAGTGTGTCAGAGTTTGACATGCCTCAAATACTGAGAATGTGTAACAGACCAAAAAATACTGATTGTGAAAATTGTGAGTGTCATTGAACTCTTGTTTATTTGTACTACAAATAATACAAATGACTGTGATTAAATATAGTTTTACTTTAAATGTTTCTGTTGGTCATTAATTAACTGTGGTCCCTTGAATAGAGTAAATGGTTAATCTGTAGCTCTATTTATGACATTTTTACTTTTTTTTTTCTCAAAATGAAATTTTGACTTTAATCTCAAAATGATGAATAATATATTTTTTCTTAATATGGCCCTAATACTCCTTCATAGGGTTCAGGCTACAAGTTGTTCAGAGTGGCTCAAGGTCCCGTCAGTTGTCAATAAAACTTTATTAGCATGAGACAGTTGTGTTGGGTTTTATATTGTCTTGCAGATACCAGACATTCCTTGGCCTAATATCTGCAAGATTAATGAAAAAAAGAATTGAAACAATTCTAGCATCAGGCTGCAACATTTTTTTTTAAATATCTACCTTCTCTATAATTATCTCACGATTTTACCAAGAAGAGTGTGGCAGTTTGTGTGTTTAAATGCAATTTAACAAAGAAATATATTCTGGGATTTCGGGATTCCTGGTCATGTTTTATCACATGTATGTAGGGATGCAAATCAAGAAATAGCTTTTGCAGAGAAAACCGGTTCAGAGTTTTTTGTTGAGTTGTTGGTCTGCCTGCCTGGTGTGTGCTGGAGGAGGAAGATAGTGGCACAGTCTGCAGCGTGGATCAGCTGCCTCTTCACCACAACACGAGAGGAGATAAAGGAAACAAAACTAAAAGTAATGCAACAGGAACACTGACTCTCAAAACAACAGGAAGTGAGAAAACGTACTGGGGAAAACAGTCATGTGATGAGTGACTCGGGATGGAACAGTGAGGGAGAACTAAACTCTTAAGCAACCAGGAGTAAACGCTCTAAGGATAAATACATGAAGTACTGTTTCATACTGCGAAGCCAACTCCACCATATTTATTTATTTAGTCAGCATCGCTACGGATAAAGACAAAATGAAGTTTGTTTTCTTGCTACTCTTCTGTCGTGCTTTATTTGCAGGTAAGTAAAAACATGAAATCTTCAGCTGTAACAATACTCCTATTTGACCTTCAGCACCTATTTTTACTTTTGGTTTAGATTAATATGTAAGCTCTTTTAGCCTCATAAACTCAGTTTTAGTTCTGATTTACATTTTTTGTGACATAAAACAAGATATAAACAAATTATTTTCTATAGGTTGTGTTTAACAGTGGAATTGTATTCTTTGCTCTTGGTCATATATAGTGGAAAGGTCTTGTAATATTACCTACAGAATGAAAATTGCACAGTAAAAACAAGTTTAATATCAGATTTATCCTGTTAAAGAAGTTTTATAAAGACTTTGGCTTATTTATTTTTCAATATTTTTGTCATTCACAAAGAGGAACTGTTTCTTCCTTTCATTTTTCATTTGCTGACACAAATTCTTCATAGATCCTTCTTTGTCCTTCACATACATTTATTTTTCCATTTGTCTCCAAAATGTTTTGCAATGGTAAAATTTTGTATATTGTAAAATTATTCATTACAGACTTGAGGAATCCTGTCCAAATGGGTCAATTTTGTAGTTAATGATTCAGAAGGTAACAGGGTGCACGCACGACTGTGCCACGGCGCCATTTAACATATTGATCAATGACATCTTAAGGCACAAACAGTATTTATAAATTATAGGAAATCAGCAATTTTTCTAGTTGACTGTACAAGTGAACTATTCACCACTCAGCACAATTTGACCAGCTATACATTTTTAATACCACAGACTTCACAGACTTAGTGAGGCCAAACTTTTAATCATCTTAAATAACCAGAGATGACAAAAGTACAGACAATCTGGACTCAAATGCAAGTATAAATACTCTTAAAAAGTACTCCAGTGAAATTTGAAGTAGTGATTCAACTCCTTTACTCAACCAAAAGTAAAGAAGTACAGGCTCTCAAATGCACTCAAGGTAAGAAAGTAATAAGCAGCTCTTTGGAGGACGTTTCTATTTTTGTGCAAAGCTAACTGGACCTTGTGCTATATTAACATAATGACAAAATAATATCAGTAGATGGGAATACAAACTTTAGTCTAACTTTCTAGTATTCCAATTATACTCAGCTTAAATCCGAAGAAAAGAAGGAAAATAAAAACTATATTTGTATTTTCTCTTGCCTACATTGTAGAGGGTGACTTTGCCTCTGGACAGGAAAATGTGTACAGTCGGGCGCTAAAGTGGATTCAGCCGGTGGAGGATCCCTAAAATTGGTTGTAATGACTCAGTGTGCAGATAAGATTCAAACTCACAATAATTTCTATTGCAAGCTCCAGTAGATTTTCTTAATGTGCAAGCTGTGATCAGCTGACCTGCTGCTCTTTGTGGATGTACAAACCTGAATTCAACCAGATGTCAGCAGATTTTTCATGAGGTGTTTCTGCCTGATTTCTTTCATCTACACCTACAGTACACTGTTTATGGTGTCTGTTTTCAAGATGATATAATGTTGGTATGAAGGTGGAATTCAGTCAGTGGATCTCAGCATCATCAACTAAAAATCTGATGAATCGCTGCTACACGTGATCTAACCCACTGTGCACCGGTCACACACTGTTCTTTACTTTAAATCAATCTCAAAACAGCAAACTAACCTGTTTATCCTGCACTAACCTGCAGAGGACTTTCATTTAACCTTTAAATAGCAGTTAGTCTGCCTCAGTTTGTTTAGCTACAGGTTTCACAATATGAAAAATAAAACATAATGCCACAAGTACAGACCCAATGTCTTCAAAAATATGAATAGAATAGAATAATCCTTTAATTGTCCCACAGGGGGGAATTTGGTTAAAAAATATGACAACTTACATAAAAGCTTTAAATCTAGACTTGATCAAATCCCACTGAGCACACCTGACCTAAGCTCTCTTCTTTGTCTCCTGTCCATTCTTTCCTATCTTTCTAAGGTCACAGGCAGGGAGGTAGAGGAGACGAGGCGATACAAAACAGGGAAATGAGAAAAGAAACAAGAAAAGCAAAAAAAACAACAAAAAAGTGTAAACAAGAACACTAATAAATAGATGAAGTGAAACTACATTGATGGCTTTACAGAAAGAAAATTCTCACAAATTCCACTGTTGAGTATATCATCGTTTTAGACCCTCTGGAAGCACTGGGACTGTGTAGTAAAGATAGAGTTTGAGCTCAGAAAAATACAGATTTAAGAAGTGGAAGAAAAGCTTCAGACAACGTAGATGACATACTTAACGTCCCAAAGCACAAAACTAACAGTTACCTGCAGTCATCCTGTGGTGAACTAACCAACAATCATCAGCAATTTTGAACAAGCCACACATTTCGAAATGGAATTTCTTGAACATACCATCTGTT
>VURO01050056.1:3846-14891 GCA_015108175.1 Pelvicachromis taeniatus | reverse complement strand
CGGCTGCGTTTGTGATCATCGTCTCGCTGAAACGTCCCCCCTCGTTTCATCTTCATCATCCTGGTAGAGGGAAGCAGATTATTAATGAAGAATGTCTCTGTACATTTGTCCATTCATCCTTGCTTCAGTTATATGAAGGAAGTGCTGACGAACAGCCCCACACCTTCAAACTTCACCGCTGGTGTGGTGCTTTTGGTGTGATATGCAGTGTCTTTGACCTCTGTGGTTTAAATTCTTTCTGTGTGTGGATTGGATGAGTTGTTGCCGACATCTGGTGAGAATTTCATATCAGTAGCACCTTTAGAAATATATTTAGTTAGAAAATATGTGATGTGTTCAATACCAATACCCGCTGTAGATATAGACAACAGAGAGAGAAACTTGAGCCATGTAAATGGACTTGTTGAGGTTCATTCTCTGGTGTTACACGAATGGTTTTCTTTTAAAATGCACGTTTTTTGGTTAATTTATGTGTTGCATCCGTGCTGCCTCAGAAGGCTGGTAAAGCCTCTGACTCGTGCACTGATGTCAGATTGTCTGGCCTTTTTGACGCGCATAATTTGTTACATGGTTAAGTTGAAAGATTAGTGTTATTTGGTCCACCCCCAGTATGTGCCAGCCTACAGGCGCTCCAGGAACAGGTTTATAAAAACAGCGAGACGTGGGCGGCTGCGTTTTGTGAGCCGGCTGCAGGCAGTAGGGGAGGCATGTCCCCTGTCTGCCTCCAGCTGGCGCTCCGAAACACCACCGCCCACACTGCAAACAGATTCTTCCAAATTTCCCCCCCCACAGTGGGCATCATGCCCCCACAACCCACTACCATCACTGCAGAAGCTTTCTTATTAAAAATCTATGCAAAAAGATATTTTATAAGATATTTTATATTTCACTTTTAGTTTCTCTTCTCTGTTTTCACATTTTTGTTTTCCACATAGGTGGATGTGCCAGGTCCTGAAGTAGCAGCTCCACCATCTCCTCCCAAATCAACTGAACCTCCAGCCAGCCACTAACCGCCTCTGTAACCTTCCACAAAAACACTTTAACCGATTACATAATTTGATCAATAAATGTATCAAAAATATGTGAGAAATCGCTGGCATTTATTTCTTCTTTAATATTGCTGCAAATTGAAACGATTGGTTTTTGTTTTGGGTGTGATTAACAGTCGCGATTGTGGGCGGTTGAGTTTGTTCTTATATCAGCAGTTTTTGTTAACAACAAAAGCTGCGTACGTGCATGCGTACATGTGATTATTGGCCAGAGGTCAGGCAACAGTGCATCTGTTGCGTCTATCACTTGGCAAACAGGTGGCTCTCAATCCTCTGAGTGCGTTTGGCATGTGTGAGCAAGCCTGAGGGTTTGAGTCATGAGGCAGTATCGTTTCCTTTTTTTGCTTCTTCTTCTTCTTTCTCCTGGATTCCTGGTAAATCGGCACATTAGACAACAACACTGCAAGAGCTACATCATCAATTTTGAGAAGTTGTGATTGTGCATTTGTAGCCTGAAATCAAGGGTCTGAATTCTTTGATAGTACTCTAAAGTAAAAACATTTCTTATATGCTATAGAAATTTAAGATAATCTGCAATTCAACGTTCTGTTATATTTAAATACAAATAAATAAATACTCCATAAAATTGTAAAAATAGGGAAAAAAACAGAATAAACAAAATGAAAGTTTTTCACAGAACGTTTGCTGTATAATACAAATGGATGTTCTGCAGATTTATTCTTAAGGTATTCACAAGTTTAATGAGGTTGAACAATAAATGTTAATTACCTGTGAAAATACAGACTTGGATCATTTAATATAATTTTACAGAATAATAAAACTTTCCATAAATGAAATGCTACTGGTCACGTAACGCCAAACAAACAGTATTTTGTAATAATTTCAATTTTTTTGTAATGTAAAAAATAGAAGTAAAAGGGTTAAATGAGGAAAGTTCTGCAACCAATCAGAATCTTTTATTTTATTTTTGAACAGAATCAAGGTGTAGAGGGGCGGGGACTCTGCAGGTCAATGTCAGTGCGAGTTAACTCAAATCTGGAGGATGCGTGACGGAGACACACTTTACACAGAGGGACATTTACAAGTGGACACTGTGGAAAAAGTTGAAAAATCGACTTTTTGAAGATTGAATCAGGTGCACTTTCAGATAAGTGCTGTGGGCGTGGTTAACTGTAGCAATTTTAAGCCTGGTTGATTTTATTGTAGCGGTATTTTATCATATTATTAAGTATTTGTTCATCATTTTTACACATGTAAACGCCATTTTTTTCCAAAAAGACTCAGTGCAAACTTAAAGCTACAGAACTGTATTTTCCAAAACAAAAAGAAAATTTCCACGTTTAAACAAAACGTCTGTGTTTTTAGGTGATCGTGAAGTTCTGTCATTTCACTGTATTTTTCTGGCACACCAGATGCTGCACTATTACTGTGGGTGGCTGTTTTTTGTTTTACAGCGTACACTCTTTAAAACACTGACTACATCTTGTTTAACATCTGTTTATTGATTCGTTCTGGTAACGTTCCCATATCTGGGATACATAAAGTATGTCTTATGTTTAATGGCTTCCAGTGACAAGGAAAATTGATCCCTTCTTTGGGTGTCTTTAGATCATTTCAGATTAAAAGTGAATGCCAGGAACCATAAAACAAAACAAAAAAAGCCTATTTCTGGTCAAATTATTATGTTTGTTTCTCAGTAACATTGAACTTTTCCCAAATTGGATCCATCAGGAAACAATGTCAGATTGCGCAAAGTCTCTGGCCAGAAAAGCTGCAAACTATGCAGCTGTTGTCCCATCTCAAGCATCCTGCTGCTACCCCCCACCCTCCCCTCCCAAACCCACCCTCCCCTCACACCCTGACAGTGTGTGAGACACACCCAAACACATATGCCTCAGACTCAGTCCCAGTTGAGATGTTTGACACAGTGCCCTGATGGCCTGAATTCCCCCCTCCTGCATCACTTTAGATGTGTTTAGGAACTGGTGCTGCTCTAATGATTAAAATGGAATAACTACCAAAATACTGGAATAATGCATTCTGACAAATGAACTGATTTCCTTCGGTTCTCCATTTGTTCAAAAGGTCTCTAATGCAATCTGCGTGCCTCGCTGGAATCTCTTGTTGAGTAATTTTCTGAGTAATCAAAGCTCTGCTGATGAACAGTACTAACCCGCCTTTCTCTGGATATAATCAGCGTTCAGCTTTCTATTGAGGAAAAAAAAAAGATTATTGTCATGCATTTCAGGTTTAATAAATATTACTTTGCTTAAATAATCAAAGCGTTTGATTGCACCATCCTTTAAATGTCAGAGCTTTTGTTCCCCATTAAACACTCATTATTCTTTAGAGCAATCCTGCACAAAATTACAAAATTGTTCTTAACAAGATCATGAGCTGAAGCGTAATCGGACAGGATCACTTTCAGAATCGCTTACAGCGAGACCTCACGTGAAACCCAAATAAAATCATGAGCTCATACTCACAAAACACGGGGAGATTTTCGCAGCTGATGAATGAATAACTTGAAAGAAAAGTCTTTGCCCAACAACTCATACGTTTTCTGTTACGGTGGAAAAGCTGAAATTCATTTACTGCTTTTTAACCTTGAAGGTGAATAGTTTGAACGACGCCACCTTTCTGCTCTTTTAACCCAAATTAGTCACAAGACTTAGAGCTCATGTTTATAAGATAAACGTCGTGGGCCACATACTACAGCCCACTCTGCTCTTAAGTGGGCCGAACCAGTGAAACTACATGATAAATGTGTAAAATTAAAGAAACGGTTCTTGTAGTTCAAAGTATAACGTTTTAATTAATTTATAGAAAATGTTGGAGTTTGTTTTTTTTTACTGTGGACATAATGTAAAAACACACACAAAAACAGACGTTTCTGTTCTCATTTAATTGTTTATCCATTACTTAATTGCTTTTGTATAGTATGAATGGGGACGGGGTGCTCATATTTATCAATAAGTAAGAAAAGCTAGCTGTAAAATTTACAAAGTTCAACATTCACCCTTCACATTTTCAAAATTCGGGCCAAATTGGATGCACTGCTGGACCGATTCTGGCTCCTGGGCCTCATGTCTGACACCCCACCTTTAACCCATACAGTTCTTCTTTTAACTCTTAATTCTTCGTGTTGCACCCCAGTGTGTGCCCTCTGTTCCAACAAATCATCTGTTTCATGATTACTGAAACCAAAGAGATTTTTGAACTACCTGGTTACAAAAAAAACTGCCGGTGCAGCTGTTTATCACATCTGTCTGGTACAAAAGCAAGTAATTAAAGGCTTTAAGAAGTTAATTACGCATTAGGCCTGAGTGACCTCTGCCCTTTTTGTGAGAAGGTGTCGTTTTAATACTCCACATATTGAGACTGTTTCTAACAAACTTATCTCCAACATTGAAGGAAGAAACTGTAATATGTGAGTTTCTGCGTGGAGTGGGCCTCAAAGTTCAGCATAACTCGCGGGTCCCCCTCGGGGTTCGGTATGAAGGGGGCCACGCCTTTGTTGCCACACCACCGCTATGTGGCCAGTTGGCAGTGCAGTGCGCGTCTTGGACACGGCGTTGCGCTCTCGGCGCTCCGCCGCTCTGCTCATCAGAGCTCACTCCGCCCCCCCCTCCCTCTCTCCCTCCACCTCAATCTCAACCAGCCGCCCAGCGAGAACAGAGAGCATCCATTCGCGTCTCTCTGACAGTGACAGAGGCTGCTCGCCATTGCTCGCCGCACTTCTCAGCCGGGACGTCGATCTCGCTGACTGATCCGTGCCGAAGTTGCGACTTCACGCTCGTCTGTTTCTCGTGCCAGGAGCTGAGCGCCGGGTCGGTCCGGTTGCTTCACACACACTCACACACACCCTCCCTCCCCGGAGATCAGTTTATTCTCTAGATGCTGGATGAATTATCTGGGAGTTGCGAACAAGTGAACAAGAAAGCCGAGGCTCGGGATCTGCCTCCTCACTCCGTCCTACGAAGACGAGACTCCAGCCGGAGTTGGGGACGATAATGATGGTGACGTCCCTGTATCTTCCTGTTGTGATTTTACTGATGCAATGTAAGTGGAAAATGGAAAGTGTTCATTCAGAAGAAGTTGTACTCTTATAGCGTTCCCTTTTATTTACTTTTCTAGAGGAGGGAGAAAAGATTAAGGCGCTGATTGGCGGCGTTTTGAACCGATTCTTTTAAAAGGTGCTTGAAAGCCTAAATGTTTATATTGTTTATATTGTGGGGAAAGTATAGTGACTTTCATTGAAGTAGTCATAATTCAGCTTTGGTCTGTTTTCCTATAAACATGATTTGGAACATGAATATATGGAGGCATTTTTAACCCCCCCATCCGCACCCGGTTTAGTTGAACCCCTCTGTGAGAGTGGGCCGTGGTGACAGTGCAGCCAGGCTTGGTTCATACAAGCTGGCCCTAAAGTTGCATTGGCCTGGTGCCACTTAAGGGTGTGGGTGTTATGTTGGTGGCGGGTGGGCACCCGTTTTTGGCAGAATAAGCCACAGATCTGCGCGTGAGGTCAGCGTTTGGATTTCTACCAGAAACTCCAACCTGGTTTTCACCGTGACGTGGGTTTGTTTGTTTGTTTGATTTTAGGGACGAAGGGAGGGAAGAAATCAGGAAATTGGCAACACAGAAAAATGTATTTTAAGGCGTAAATAACAAGAAAACATCTCAAGTGGGCCGATTATCCTGCACGGAGACACAGGAAGGAAGAGTGCTGTTTGGGGCTTGAGCGTGAGATGGATGTGATGAGACAGTGAGAGTGAGTCACGCGCATTTTACTCACATTTCGCCACCTGTCAGGACACCGGGTCAGAGTTCACAGAGCTGTGTGTTTTCAGTCCCGCTGTGATAGAAATCACTCGTCATGTGGCTCCATTGATGGATGTCAGCAGGTGAGAAGGGCACCAATGAGATCCCCACCCCACTCCCACTCCCACTCCCACCCTGTCTCAGCTCCTCTACTACTTCTACAGTGCATTGTTTAAAAAGGAAAAAAAAAGAAGTAGAAGAGGAAATGTTTTGGGTGGGTCTCTGGCAAGTGATCCTGAACCTTTCATATCACCTCATCTCCCTCTCTCTCTCTCTCTCTCTCTCTCTCTCTCTCTCTCTCTCTCTCTCTCTCTCTCACTCACACACACACACACACACACACACACACACACACACACACACACACACACACAGAGACAGTTTAAGTAATATCCCCAACCTCACCTTCTCGCACACATACATGCACACATCAACTCACTCATATCAACCTCTCTCTCTCACACACACTCCCTCATGCTGTGTCTGTCTGAGACAGCTGTTGCTCACAGTCTTACAGTCATACACAGACTGGCTTTGTTCAAATGGAGAACACACACACTCTCTCACTCACACACACACACACACACACACACGCCCGCACAGTCAGTCGTCATCCTGTTTTCCTCTGCACCCCCCCTCCGCAGCCTTGAATCGTGTTTGCCCTCCACGTTCATGTTATCTACATCACGCAGGCAGACAGGATATTTCCTATGGGTCCATCTCCCTCCCTCTTTCATTTGTTCTCTGTTAATTTGAATAAGTGCCTTAATTATTACTGCGCCATGCTTTTGACCTCGGCACAGCCCTGGCAACACCCGCCTCAGTCTCTGTAATACTCAGAACGGACCGCGTAATGAGAGTAAAGCTGAGTGCCAAGGAGTGAGCGTGCCATCCTTCTATTTTTTGCTCAGGGAAGAGGGTGGCTGTCCCTCCTGTGAGTTTAAGCAGCAGCACCGTTTGATTGATGTTAATGCCATGCACGACATCCGTGTGTCTGTGTGTGTGTTTTAGTCTTTTTCCTTCCTGTGTTGGTGCTATTGTTAGTCTTTCCCGTGCTTCAGAACCACCACAGGCCCACAGAAGCAGCATTTTAATTACCGCTGTGGCCAAATCTGATGCTATATTGGAGAACCACCAGAGACTTGCTGCTGTGGTACTTATTATAATAATCTTTTTCATCTGGCAAATCTAGTCCAACGCTGTCGCCCCTCATTAGGCCATTTTGCTGTTCACTTGACCAAAGTAGTTGAAGTCCACCTGGATTGGTGGCAAAGCTGATTTTTTAGCCCCTAGTGGTCCATACTTGTAAACATCTAGAGGTCATATGTGGAGTTAAAATGATGTACTCTGCAACTATGTACGATGAAACTGAGCAGTCAGGATGCTAAGCACTCGGTGCCGGTAATAGTCCTGCTAACTGGAAATGATGTTAACACAAATCAGTCTGCTCTGTCTGATGATTGTTTTGTACTCATCTATCAGGGTTGGAGCTCTCTCAGCTGTGTGCATTAGCTCCTACGGATGTTCCAGTTTTTGGCCAAGATCCCAGATTTGACCAAGATTCAGTGTGGTGGTTTACATATTTGCCTAACAATCAACGTCAATCCTGGAAGGAGATACAAATCTCTTTGGGACTCAGTCAGGAAAGGCAGTGTAAAGATCAGCCAAATGAAAACATGCGGTGCGCTCTGACAGCCTCCTGCGACTAACAGAACAATCTGGAGATGTTTTGTATGTCTTATAAGATTACACTGTCCACTTGGATGCAAATGCCAGTCGTTGTCTAAAGCGGACCTAATAAAGTCCCAGCTCTTTAACCTTTATTCTTGGACTCTTGCACTAGCTTTGCATGGATCACAATTTAAGATGATCCTTATTTAGCCTTGCTGCAGCACAAACAGCAGCGTCCAGGACTGAAAAATTAAGCTAACGTCTAAATGAGCAAAAATCTGCATTTCCTCTGTTGACGACTTGAGGCTGGCTGCAAATATAAGTCGATCCCTGTAGACTTTCATGTCTCATGGAGTCAAGAAGAACTAGCAGTCTGCAGCGCTTTTTCACTTTGCTCGTGTATGGCATAAACTTGTATGGTAAACTTATGTTGTTATATTCGTTATACAAAAACTATTTTAAATAAATACCTATATAGTTATTGTGTGTGTATACAACACACGAATGATTAAAAACTCCCACAAAACATTTTTAACAAGTGTTAAATAAAAGTTAGCTGTACTTACCATAGGGTTCAGAGGCTAATCAGAGGCTTCCCCATCAAAACAACTCTAGGGAAGGGTTGTTTTTTTTCTACATCCTACTGTACGTAGGACAATGGCACGGTGATCAACATCTCAAAACAGGCAGCTGTAGTTGACAGGCCAGCTAGACCTCTCCCCTGCTTATTAGAGTTCAGTTGTATTCACTTTTATTCATACAGCACAACTTCATGAGAGCAGTCACCTCATGGGCTTTATATTTGAGATATTTACTAGATGTCAGTAGATTGCAGATTGCAGTGTCAATTCTCTTTTCGTACCTTTCTCAACTCATGTGCATAATCCTAGCTGTGGTGGCCACTGTAGGACAAACAACTCTGGCAGCCATTCATCTGTTGTGAGTGTAAACTGTCAGTCCATTGTTTACCTCAGACATATGCCAGATGTCCACATCTATGTATTATGAGGGAGTCTGTAAAAAATTGTGAAAGAATTTCAATATGAGTCCGTGAGATAAAAAAGCTCACTTCTGTCCAATGACAGCGATATCGAGGTGAGTTGTTGAGGATATTCTAAATCTTTCTGTCAGTAAGCGCTGCTGTTTTTGCCGCTGTTGTTGTTAGCTGCTGTTTGTGAAACTTTCTTTGAACTGGATCTAACACCATCTGACTCTGATGCTTAGAGAATAAAGTCTCACACATTGTGACAATGACATCAAAGAGTTTCTCAGAAGGAAAGTGTGATTTTTAGAAGACTTGAGCCTAACACTGGCTGGTATAATATTAAAGCCAGTTGTTTTTGTTTAATCCACTCTTGTGAGCATTGTCTATTTTACCCACTGTATTCAAATGACGAGGCAAGATGGCAGTTTCCATAAACCAGTGCTCTTGTGTGTTAGATTATTGATTAACTTAAAGTTCATGATAACACATCAGTTTGATATTAAATAAACTAAAAACATAACTAACTGTACCTTTAAGACGTCGCTAATTTAAGACAGCTTTTCCCCCCCTGATTATCTAAACAGCATTTAGAGCTATGTGGCTGACAGAAATTATTTGTACATATCCTGACACACACACATATATATATATATATATATATACACACACACACACTCACATGCATATATTCACCCACATGAGCAGCAACAGATGACACAACATCAAAGTGGCATCCAGGGGTCAGTGGGTCAACTTTTGCTTGCTGGCAGTCGTCTGTGAGCTTGAATAACATTTGTTATTTACTTGACTTACACAGCAGACTGTAAAAGCTACACCATGTTAACATTAGCCACCACGCAGTTTTGAAATGATCCGAACGGGCCATGTGTTCGTTGTCTGCCTCGACGCCTTTGTAGTTAATTGAGGACAGTGGAGCTGACAGCATTCGTAGCAGCAGAGCACAGTAAAGCATGACAGAGGCAGCGGGACCTCACTTGCAGAGCCTCTCTGCTCATTTCTTTAAGTGTGCGCTTTTATGTGTATGTGTCATGCACACAAAAGCGCACTCAGTGTGGGCACGTTGTCAGCCCTGTTACATTTCTTCCTTCTCAAAGAGACACCCTTCAAGGTGGCGGCAGGCCTGGTCTCACACTATGTGACAAGAGCTTCTTCCTCTCACAGTCCTACTGTCTGAAAGGATCTCCTTCGCCTTCAATCCCACTCTCTCTTTTATTCATGCTTCTGCGGGTCTCTTGTCCCCCTCCGCCCTAACCAACCTCCCCCCGGTCGCCTCACTCTCCTCCACTCCATTTGTATTCTATTCTTAGGGCCGCTCATCTCTCCTTGATCGTTCATTCTTGTCCCTTTCTTAATCTCATTGTATCTCCCTCCCTCGTCTTGTTCACCCTCTAGTGAGACAATACCTCCTCTGAGGGCGTCGCGATACGCGAGCCAAAGCTACGACGATAATCCTGTTACACTGCTGCAAGTCAACACACAGCAACGTGAAGGCAAGCGAGGAGGAGCGTCTGGAGGGAGAGCGTGCACTTTTAATTCACTTAGGTCAAAGTTTGACCAAGTGAAGCTTGTGTAAACTATGCAAACGTCACAGAAGGCTTTAAAAAGAAAAGAAGAAACCTCAAGTGTGCTTTATGCTGCATTTGGAAAATGGCATTAGGGTGGTGCTAATGTTAAAAAGTTACTTATAAAAATAGCAGCCATTGTGCAAATTTGCCTGAGAGACCTTTAGAGCGCATAGAGCTGAATAGTCAGTGTGACTGGCCATCTCCATGTTGTATTTCACACTTCCTGTCTTTTGTCTCAGCTTGGCCAGCATCCGTCCACCTCACCCCTCCTGTCACAGAGAAACCTTCTCTTACTCATTGTAATCTGGTGACAATGGGCCCTACACAGGAAAGTGGAGAAGTGACAACATATTTTGTCATACTTATGTATTTTTTTGTCATACTTATGTTTAAAGTTACAACCACGAAATTTGAGTTGTGCTGTTTCCATGAACAATGGCAGGAAAGTGTGTGTGTGTGTGTGTGTGTGTGTGTGCGTGCTTGCAGAGGCGAGGGAAGTTAATGAGCTTTCAAGAACATATGAAGAAGAAATCCTCATTTAGCTAAATTATAAGTTTTTTAGAAGTTTTGAAGGCCGTAATGTTCCCCAGTACCCCAGAGGCCCATTCAACATTTATTCTGTAATTTCACAGCTGCGCAGCCTTCAGCCTGAAAAAGGTTTTTCAGGCTGAAGTTAGACTCTCGGTGTGTTTTAGTGCTTTTCCTGTTCCCGCCTTCACAATTCCGACCTGCTTCTCCCTCACACGTCCTTCACCCATCCTTAACCTCTAATTAATCACAGGACGACCAGACGGTAATCTTCCCCTTAAACCAATCAGCACGCAGGAAAAGGAGCAGCTGCTACTGCTTCCTCTTCCTGTGTCAAAGACACACTGATATCAGGGAAACCCAAACATAGGTGGAAGCTAATGCCTACCATACATCAGGTTAATCTGACTCACCCCCCCCCCCCCCCCCCCCCACTACTAC
>VURO01050055.1:0-14872 GCA_015108175.1 Pelvicachromis taeniatus | reverse complement strand
TGCTCCCCAAAACTTCTCTCCACCCGACTCTCCAGGAGAGGAAGTAAAAGACCAGAAAATCACAGTTAGCAGGTTCGCTAGCCGACAGTTCCAGTTCAGTGTAATAATCCCACTTCGATGGGGTTAATGCCGCTGGTCGTAGATGATGGCTGATTGGAAACAGCTGGCCGAGTGAAGAGATGCGGGAGGACTGATGACAGCATGGAGGGACTTCCGGGTCGCCTGGCTGCTATTGGAGACCTGCGTCTATTTGTCGTGACATGTTTTCAAACCAGCGTTTATTAGAAACAGGCATCAATAAGAAACAGGCTGCTATTAGAAGATATACGGTATTCAGAATTATTTATTGTTTCAGTCATGTTAAATTGATCGCTAATACTGATGTACATCTTATTTATTTTATTAGAAATACGCATGAAGTTTTCCTCTAAATGTTTGTTGCCTGTTTAAATGACATTATTAGAGCAAATAGGGCTGAGTGCTGTTACAGTTAGCATACTGTGTTCAGTGTAAGTCTGCAGCTGATGACCCAGTTTTGCAGAGCAGTGGCAAAATGATCTTGCGGTCATGCTCCCCGGAGTCAGGGTTTTCCTCTGGCCCAAAATGAACGGGGTTGGTCGGACTTTGTGTATTCGGGTAATACCCAGGATCTGACTGTTAATCTGAACATTAATCAGAAACATTTAGTGACAACCATCAGTTAGATACTACTGAATCACACCGATCGATTACAGTTTCATCCTTTAATCCAGTTATTTGCTAAAGGATACTTCAGCGGAGACGCTGATTGGTTGGAAAGTAAGACACCGCTGTTACTTTTTTTTAAAAACTTGAGTGAACGCTAAGTGCCCTGCCAAACTATTAGAGAGTGTGTGCGTGTGTGTGTGTGTGTGTGTGTGCCAGGTGCGCTGCAGTGATGAATAGGGAGAAAGGACAAGATCTGACAGCTCAGTGAAAATCACTCCTGTTTCCCATCTATCAGATGAAGCAGCTCACTGGCAGCCTCGAGCGTGCACACACACACACATGCACACACACGCACACAAACACTCTCACCCCAGACACACTTTTCTCTACATAATGGAAATGTGCAGGAAATACTAGCTCAGAGAAATCTAACTTTCCCTGACAAAGAAGATGATACTGGATGAAGATGTAATAAAGACAGTGAGAGGGGGAAAAAAAGGATAAGAAATGGTTAAATGAAGAGGAGGCTGTGTTATCAGAGCAGGAGAGGAAGATAAGAGAGAAACGAAGGGGGAAAGTGTGCGCTTGTGTTAATGGCATGAAGGGAGAGAAGGCGATAGTGATATCCTGAAAGGAGGGTCAATTCCCCCTCTTCTTGTTGCTATGACAACCCATCATACAGCTCCCTAAAAATAATGATAAACAGCAAGAACAGTAGAGGGAAGAGAGAATGCGGAGAGGAAACCAAGACCAACTGTCTTCTGTAAAATAACACAATTAGATTAAAGGAAAGAGATGAGCTGTGTGTGTGTGTGTGTGTGTGTGTGTGTGTGTGTGTGTGTGTGTGTGTGTGTGTGTGTGTGTGTGTCAGAAGGGAAGAGCGGTGAAGGCATGTTCATTTTCTCTTCCTCCTCGGTATGTTGCTGCCGTGTGCAGGATGTGGAGCCCAGCAGGAAGAAGGAAGTGCTAATTGCTTCTCTTTATTCTTTACACTATGAAAGGAGAGAGCAGTTAGCGCAGTAGGTCCACCGCTCTGACCGTCCCCTCACTCTCCCCTTTTAGTGCTTCCTCTTTCTTTCTAACACAAGCAAGCACTCCATGTCTGTAGCAGTGAATATCTTGTGTAGTAAACTCTGACGCATTTACCCATAAATGTTCACCCTCAACCCTTTCTGGTTCTGTTTTGGCGGTCCAGAAGACACGGCCTCCCTCTGCGCTATTCAAGCACAGGCTCCACTTGCTGATGCAAAAAAGCGTTTATTACCCTAGAGTAATAAAAGATTTGTTCTTCTCTCTCGGTGAGAGCAGAAGACAGGGGGAAGGTTTTTTGTGTTTTTGTTTTTGAAGTCAAGATTCGAAGGGAGCTGCCGTAGTAGCTGGATGGCAAAAGTAGCTCAAAATTAAAAGAACATTAAAAAAGCTAAGGTCTGTATTATTAACTGTGTTGGTTGAGGCGCTCATTAAAAAATGAACTTTAACCTGGGTTGCATAACTGATCTCGTTTTCTGTCGCCTAACCAGTGAAGTTGCATGTGCTACAATGTCGCACCTCACACATACAAACATCCTTTGTGAC
Organism: Pelvicachromis taeniatus; assembly: GCA_015108175.1. Taxonomy (NCBI): domain Eukaryota; kingdom Metazoa; phylum Chordata; class Actinopteri; order Cichliformes; family Cichlidae; genus Pelvicachromis; species Pelvicachromis taeniatus. The sequence goes on along the minus strand of VURO01050055.1, from coordinate 12,610 downwards.
ACCTACTTTGTCTTTTTCTTACTGCCTTTAAAAACATCTGTCAACCCTCTAAGCATCTATGTGACTGCACAAATAAATGTGAGATCTGAGCCCAGGCCTGTTTCGCAGGCAGTCAGCCACGATGAGACTGAGGGATGTCCGCTTTGAGTAATAGATTCATACATTTCAAAATGGCTTAACAAACAGAATACGACATAGCTGTCAATAATGCTGCTTGGAAGTGACAACATTTCCCCTGTAGCAAGTATTTTATATGTCAGGGCAAACTGAACAATAGAAATTCAATAATAAATCACATTAATGCATTGGCATTTGTATCTTTCTTTTCTACTGTACTCAGAACTCAAAACGCTTGAAACATTTACCAACCACTGGTTTCTAAGCACTCCAAGATCTTTATCTATCACATCCGAGTCACCAATTAACCAGGGATTAAAGTGGGATTTGGTAGTCTATGATCAGGTGTAGTGGTGCAGCGTATGGGGAGAAGAATCACCTGGAAATAAGTCACATGATTATTTGTTTTGTGAGCCTTAGTATATATATATATATATATATTTTTGGTGTGCAGCCTGCGATCAGCTCATATGTGTCCGTAGTGAGCTGAATTCAGCAAGATATATAAGCAAATGCTAACACGAGCTATCGCAGCTGCGTTCCAACCCCTAGAGACTTAAAGTTAGTGGGAAAGGCAAAATTCAGTGACTGACTCTGATCACTTTCATCACATTAAATTTCAATTGTTCTGCTACCTTAGACGTAACCTAACATTGAGCCTAAACACAACACACTGTGCACCATAGAGAAATACTGTCAACTTCTCTATGGTACTTTAAACTATCTGCACTAAACTGACTAATGTTCTCATGCAACCTTTGAAGAAGAACAAAATTAGATGTTTTACAAAAACAGAATTTCAGAAATTGTTTATAGATTCAATATGTCATTAAAAAATACTCAATGAAGGAGGACACTATGTAAGATTAAAATGTCCAATTTATAAAATTTCACTTGCTGAGCAGCACTTAGCCAGTATAGTGTTTATAATCTCCCACTCCTGTTTTGTTATCTTACTTTTTTTTGCCATCTCTGAGAGTATTATACATTTTCCTCTCCCTGGGAAATACAGCAGATATACTATTTAGCCAGCAGACACATTTTGTGAGAAACTGCACATACTGTATATTTTCCAATTGTAGCCCGGGCGTTTAGTCAAAAAAATTATCTGGCCGGCCCGGCGTTTAAAAGAGACCGGCGGTTGTTCCGGCTCTTATTCCCTATATATGACGGAGAGGGAAGTGAAAAGGCCGTGCGTTTACTTTCAGTGCTCCAAAACGTATTCCAACAGTTCACAAATAATGCAGTTCCCAATTGTGCTCCTCCTTTGCTCCCGAGTGTCTCCTTGTCTGTGGTAGCCCAGTGCACGAGTCGAAACTTCTCTCCACCCGACTCTCCAAGAGAGGAAGTAAAAGAGCAGAAAATCACAGTTAGCAGGTTCGCTAGCCGACAGTTCCAGTTCAGTGTAATAATCCCACTTTGATGGTCGCCGCGCATCCAGCTTAAATGCTGCTGGTCGTAGATGACGGCTGATTGGAAACAGCTGGCCGAGTGATGAGATGGGAGGATGGACGACAGCGCGGAGGGGTTTTTTTTTTTTTTGAGCGATGTTCCAGTCACACTCCATACCAGTTGGTGGCGGTAATTCACCATTCAGTTGTTTGCCAGCTGCCAATAAAATTTAAAAAGAAGAAGAAGAAGACAGCGTGGAGGGACTTCTGGGTCGAACGTCACCCATCTACTATTGGAGACCGGCGTCTATTTGTCGTGACATGTTTTCAAACCGGCATTTATTAGCAACCGCCGTTTAAAAGAGACAGGCTTCTAATGGAAGATATACGGTATGTACACTTTGTACATATGCTGATATCTGCTGAGCTCTTTGAAAAGCTCCATTTCAGATTACCCACTACTTTAAATAAAACAACAAACGAAACACAAATGTTCCAACTATGTTTAGTTTTTTGTTGTTGGTTATTTTTTTGTAGCTCTAGCCAGATCCTGAACCTCAGCTTTATTTACATCTGCAACATGAACGTGAATGAAGAGTTTGGACTGTGATTGGAAAACCCACACAGATGTAGGAAGAACATGGAAACGCCACACAGACACCATTAAATTAAATTCAAGCTGTGTCTTTATGCATACTCAATCATCCAGGTAAGGAAAAAAGTTGTTCCTGTTCATCTGGACGCAGCGTTTTCAGCGTTTCATCGCTCATACAAGTGACTGAAGAGTCACATTTGTTGTTGTTGTTGTTGTTGTCTTTGTTATTCTGCTTTGTCTATTTATTTATTGAGTCTTTTAATTCATGCCCCAATGAATTAAACCCTTTTTTTGTTAGTTTTCCTGTAGCCTTAATAGAATTTAACGGTTTAATACTGGATTTCATCCAGGCTTTAAAACATAAAAGTAAACAAAGTGATCAGAATCAGCAATGGCGGTTGCAGTTTTATCAAGACTTTTAATTCTAGTTTGTTGGTCTGCGATCAAATGAAATGGATCATTCTTCTAATAAGAGTTCGGCGCTTTGTTTATAAAGGTGAAACAAATCCCGAATTAATCTTGAGTGATTGCACTGCTGTGAGACAGCCTGGAAATGACAGCTTTCGCAGATGACATTTTCACCACCTGTAATTTGTGGCTCTGGATGATGATATGTAGATTTGCATCTCTCCATGTTTGGCTGAACAAAGAGAGCTTTAGTTGCATGGTTTCCTTTGTGGTATTTTCAAAATGAAGAAGTTTGATGAAAGAAGTGGTTTCTAAATGCCAGCCTATTTATGTGCCCTCATCAGGACCACAGTAACGCCCCACCGGCATTATAATAAATGAACGGGGGTTTCGTTCAGTCTGCATCACATCACAAGTGTGGAGTGCTGACTGTTCCCATTATACAGCCACTGTGCTGAGATTTAAAGTGTATAGTTTAGCGAAATACAAAGCAGCAAATTACTTAACAATAGTCAGTAGAAGTGGATGAATTTGCCATTAGCTCCTTACGTACGTCTGAGTCACACTGAAAACATCTAAACAAATAGCAGAAAATACTGAGAAAACACAAGCAAGTCTCTACTTGTGTCCTCATTCTGATTTTGACCCTTAAACTTTCAATGGTGTGTGCGAGAGTGTGTGAGGGAGAGATTTCCATAATTTAAGTGTTATGTAAGCGGTACAGGTTGTTGTGTTTGTGCGAATAACAACCAGAATGGAGCAAAGCAAATGGGAGGATAATTTACCCAAGGAAGCATGACGAATATAGTCAACCTGTACTGAGTAGTGGTGCTGAAAATGCTAATAGGTTTATATCTGGACTCGAAACAGACAAACTTACAAATACATGTGCTTTATTCCTCATCTCATATTACCCCGTGTCTTCCCTTTTCACATTTAATAAATATATTATGGGTTGGACAGTATCTTACCTCGAGTAAAGACATCTATTGTCATGATCCTGCGTCTCTCTGTCTAGCGTTTTGAGTTTTACTTATATTTGTGGTTATGGTTCATGTTTAGGTTATTAGATTCTCTTTAGTTCAGTGAATTTAAGTTCCCTCTTGTGTCTTTTTGGTTGTGCTTGTTTCCCTCACCCTATGTGCTTCATGTCTTATGTAGTCAAGTTCATGTTGTCAGGTCTGCGTTCTGTTTCCTGTTTTACTTTAAAGGGCTAACGAGACATCCTTGTCTCGTTAGCCCTGATGTCTCCCTGCTGTGTTCCCATTATTTGTTTGCCCTGACACTTATTCATCTTGTATTGGATCTTGTTGCTGTTCTTCAATTCAGAAACATGAATTTCTTCTTATCTGTGGAAGCCACCGTCTTTTCTGTTGTGAAGTACACTGATAGTTTTTTATTCAGGATTGTTTTTGTACTTTATGTCTCTGTTTTATAATGTTTCTGGGCCCTTGTATTGGTGTTGATGAAGCATGTGCCTTCAGCTCAATCCTCAGATACTTGGGATTTAACAGTCTTTAAGTCGTTCCCACTGATGCTGACCTGTGTCTAAGGCGTCCTTCTTAATTCTCAAGTCCACCTCAATCTCCTCTGTCCTCGCCAAATTTAGCTGGAGCTCCTTGTAGACCAACTCAAAATGAAGCAGGCACCAGTAGTCCTCTAAGAGGCAGCCCTCCCGACATCGCTCACAATGGCAATCTCCTCTCAGGATGTCGGCCGGTGACAGGATGAGTTGGACTTGAACTCTGAAGTGTAGAGGGTGAACAGTAACGGAGATAGCACAGTCCACTGGGATACCCTGATATTACTCACCAGAGATGGTTAGACGAAACTCTGTAGCCTCACAGACTGTGGTGTTTAACAGTTATCTACTTGTATATCCTTCATCGGTCAAGGCAAGTGGGGGAAAGGAGCTTTTACAGCATGTGTATTATGACATACTGTAACTGATGTCGGCCTTTAGCCATTCAGGTATGTGAGTCACCTCTTTTCAGAGATGGCACTTATTATTGAGCATTTAATGTGATCTGAAGCAGTGATTATGCTTGAACGCTATGAACGTCTTTGATGTTAATTTACTGGAGAGCGATAAGTTGGTTAAAAATGATTATCATTTACTCAGCATTACTCCATGTTTGCCGTGCATTTGTTTTTAGGTGTTAATGGATGTGGTTCTAACAAATCATACTGAAGACACATTTTCCATCAAATAACTCACTTTGCTTTACTTGATCAGAGCCTCTCCCCTGTTCGTTTGTCTGTATGAGAGGCACTCTGTGCCGAAATACCACTCAGAGACAGAGAAAGTGAATTTGAAAAACAATCAGAGCACTGCTTGCGGTCATTGCAATCAATAACTGCCCTGCCGTTTCTCCTCACTCTCTCGTATGTCTTCATTATTTGCTGTTGATTGTAAACCTGCATTTACTATTGTGGACAAATTACCTTTAGTTTGAGCACGACCATTGGTACAACTGCTAATGGAGATCACTTCAGTTTATAGCAAATACTGTGAGAAAATGATTGTGTGGACTAAATGATTGAATTAGATTGATGACAACTAATTGCAAATTGTACAATATTGGGAATATTGTCATTTTTAATCTGTAAATGATTAAATGACCATCTGATTTTATTCAAAAGCCATGATTCTAATATTACTGGAGATATTGGCTACACCTTCAAGCATCGTTATGTTATTGCTGCGAATTTGCTCCAAGAATTAAGTTTGCTCTGGCTAGTATTTCAGCTATGTTTAAGGCCTTTTGCCAATTAGTGCGTTCATTCTTTAATTGCCCCCCAGGAAACTTGTGTTTTGATGTGTATTTTATATTGGTACTGGACTTGCAGTATTTCTATACTAGGCTCTGTTTCCCTCATTTACATTTGTTTGTGTATACTATCACACACTTCCCAGGGAAAGTTGGTCCACCTACATATAAAGCCACCCACTGCAGCTGAGACAATGTCGGCCATATTCCCTTGAGTGCTTTTTGAATGCAGTTTGAAGCCTTTTTTAATTAATTTTCTACTAACACAACATCCTGCATTGCTAATGAACAGGACCTTGGTACTTAATTAACATAGCGAAATTTCACTCCCAAACACAAGGGTGTGGAGTTTGAATAATGAGATCTTAGGACCCGTCCATCCCAGAAGTTGCCTATGCAGTCCCAACAAGTTGGTATGAGCATGCATCAAGACGTTATCTATGCAGTGTTGGAACGTGACCATAAAATAACCAAAATGAAATGATGACTTTAAAATCCCGTAAAATTTGCATTGTTATTATATGACGATGTTTTTGAGTCCTCAACCAAGATATCTCGTAAGACCTATCTTCAAAATGTTGCTGAAACATCCAGAAAGATAATGCCACCACAATGACTGGGAATGTCCGTAGACTATAAAGTCTTTATCCTGGCGGATGTTCTACAAAAGTAAATATGATGTCACTAAATGTTATAGATTTATGAGAACCTGGAAGAAATATCCTCCAGTAATGGTCCTGAATGTCCAATAAAGTTGTCAAATTATGTCCTCCAATTGTTGACCAACGGGGAATACTTGAGTAAGCATGTTCCAGTAGAAGAAAAATCTTTCTGAGAATATGAAATTCCTAGCTAGGGAAGTAGTTCATGAAAATAATATGGTTAAACAAATGTACCTTACCGTACCTTACACACACCATGGCATACAGTGTATAAAAATCTTGAGCTTCCCTTCATTTTTTTGTATTTTGCTTCCAAAGAACCAGAATTTCTTGTATTCCTTTAAAAGTGCTCTTGTCCAGTAAGACCACCGTTTGCTTTCTGAAGGCATTTCAAAGTTTTTCTTTGGATGTTGGCCTTTACACTCACTTACAGTCCAATCCGTGTATGTTTGTTACGCCACTGAACCATAAAAAGGCACCTAAGAAGAAGAAAAATGTGTAATCTTTTTTTTTTTATCTTTGTTGCAATTAGTATATAGTAAAACAGATGGATTTCATTATTATGAAGGCAGTATTGTCTGATTTGAATCCACCATGCAGTGCCATCTAGAAACGATCTAATGGGCAACAGCTTCATTTTTCAGTGTGTCAATAATCTGAAACACACAATGCATTAAAAGAACCATAAGTCATGGACTGGCCACCCAAGGGTTTGCAAAATTATTGAAGCAGTACTGGCAAACACAGTAAATGAAAGATGTTGAAGAATTAAGGTGGTCCTTCCAAATATCAACTTGCAACTTTATCGGAATTGTGGACACTGTTATATACAGTATTTCCATCTATGCTTGCACGTGCTTCAATGAATCTGCATCTAGTTCCCATTTTCCAGCAAAACGTAAGGAAACGAGTGGTGGCTCAACAGTGTTGCACATTAGTGTAAATGACCTAATAAATGCTAAATTTAAAAAAAAAACTGTTTTTTGCAGCTCATGCACTTTAAGAACTCTATAAAGATGACAGACATTTATTTTTCTGGCCTTTCTCTCCTTGTAATAAAAGTAAATGTCACACACACACACTGTGTGTGTGTGTGTGTGTGTGTGTGTGTGTGTGTGTGTGTGTGTGTGTGTGTGTATGGCAAAAACATAATTTATTTCACATCCCGAAATTACTCAGACTTTGGTTTCGCAGTGATGCCTAGCCTTTACCTTATCTCCCCCCTGCTGTTTTAGAGTACTTTTCTGAGTCGGGGTAATTTCCTTTGCATCAGAATGATTTCTCTCTGTTGACCATTTTAGAGACGTGAAATAAAGGCAATTTTATCAAATTGTGCCAATCTGCAGTTGAGACAGAATGCTGTTGGCTGTTGCATCAACCCGTCTGTTGCTGACTGCCTTGGTTTTGGAGGCGAGTGGATGTCAGGGTTGTTGTACATTATTTATAGTGGGGTTTACTGGGTGAACTGCAGCATCAAGAGTCAGCTAAAACGATCCATGGATGCTGTTTAGCAGCTGACTGTGGTGCTCGACTTTCCTGTTAGTGGAATACAAAAAATTAAACTCTCAACGGAGACCAAGGAAGTAGTTATATGTGTGAGAGACTATTGTGAAACACACAAAAAAAGCACATCTGAGTCTTTGACAGTGGTACAATATAAGCCAGAAATCAGAGAAGCTGTAGGCTTTTTTGTTAGGTGTGTAATTTGGGAGCATTTCATGCTTTTGAAAATAGGGTTAGCACACTATCTGCTTTGCTCGAGCGGTGTGTTACTGGAGAATTCCTAAGTGGGCTAGCTGGCTGTAAATTGGGTCACTGCTGAATTAAACACCAGTGCTTTCTGTGCTGCTTCACTGCTGCACCAGAGAAGGCCAGGTTAGAAATAGTCATGGCCGCAGAGTCTAAATTCACAGTTGAGCCCTGGTGGACAGGGAGAGTGGGACTATGAACACAAGAAGTGGCATTTCAGAAGTTCGCCTCAAACAAACACGCCTTCTGTCGTGGAAAGGTTATGCCAAGCGTCACCAAAAGAAAGCTATTTGTGAAGGCGTTTTTGACTCACAATCATTGTGTGCAGCAGAAATCGACATGGAAGAACATCAGAGAGGCAACGGCTACTTTGTTGTCCTAACAAGGATCTGGAAAAAAGGAGGGCTGAAAGATATGGAGAGACTTAATGGGGAGAAAAGCATAAGGAGACATGAGATGAGCCAGAAAGAGTAGTAAGTTGCTGTGGAGTTTGTGCAAGTTCTTTGACAGTTCGGATTAGGCTCGAGTTTTGACCACCACTCAGAAGAAAAGACTGCGTATGGTTCTCAAAACAGACTAACACAGAGTGCAACTGACTGTGGAAGACTGGAAGAGGGCCAAAAAAGGAAACCGAGCAAAAAGTAGCGGCAGAAGACCAGAAGAGGGAATAAAAAATAGATGCATCTTGATTTATAATAAGAAATTCATAAACACATACTTCCCTAATCATGAAACTGAGAAATAGCAAAGGGGGAATAGATGAGGCAGACTTAAGAGCCAAGAGCAGCACATTTGAATTCAGCCCTTTGTAAGGCTGCAGTCCTCCTGTCCCTGAGCTTTCCCAGTACTCCGCAGTGGTCCCGTGGCTCAACCTGCTGTATCCAGTCAGCCACACTCAAGGACAAACACACTTAGAGGACAGGGAATTAATATTTGATATAGCTATGCATCATGTGGTGAGACAGTCAGGAATACAGGACTAGCAAGCAAAGGCAGAATAGAGCCAGTGCCATGAACAACCACTCCCTACTAACTAAAACTAATTTCAGCTGCTGTTTGAAAAAATACTTACAGCTAAATGAACCAAGTTGAAAGGTTCCCACACAGAACGTTTTGACGACTGTAGCAGTCAGTCACTTTTTATGTTATTCTTGTTTGTACAGTAGCATCTGATCTACTGTACAAACAGTAATAACTAATATAACAGTAAATCTAATCTACTGTACAAACTGTAGATTAGATGCTCGTAATACCAAGTGGCGGGTGTAAAAGTGGCAGAAATGGATGCCTCATAGGTAAAGGTTTTGTCACGGTTCTGGGTCTTGTGACCCACTATTTTGTGTGTTCTTGTGTGTTATTCATTGTATGTTTACTTAGCGCTTAGGCTGCTTAGTTTAGGTTTTGTTATTAGATCCCCTTGTGTCCTTTTGTTTGTGCTCAAGTTTCCCCTCACCCTTTGTGCTTCATGTCTTATGTAATCAAGTTCATGATTTCAGGTCTGTAATCTGTTTCCTGTTTTACTTTGAGGGTCATGTGTCATGTCAATGTTTCTAGTTTTGCTTTCTTCGTCTCGTCAGCCTTGATGTCTCCCTGCTGTGTCCCCACCTGTTCCCCATTCCTTTCGTTATCTCCTCTGTGTATTTAAGTCGTCTGTCTTCTGTGTGTCGGTGTTGCGTCGTCTGGTTCCCCACCCTCCATGTCGCGTCAGGTTTCAGGGCTCTGTGCAGGTTGTCATTCATGTTGCTTGTTTATGTGTGAGTTTATAGTTCCTTCATGTTCTTGTACTAAGTTCTGTTCGCAGTTGTCACAGTTAAGCCTTAGTTTTCCCAGTTTAGGTTCCAGTTTAGTTTGGTTTCTGTGGTTTCTACCTTGTTTGGTTAACCCGATTATCAGCTATAATAAAAAGCTCGCTTTTTGTTTAAAGTTCACTTCTGTCTCCTCACTTGAGTCTGCTCCTGGATCCACCTTACTCACCCCACCCGGTCTGCCCCGCAGGCCGTGACAGGTTTTTCCTTAATCATCTTTTTTTTTAACAAATCTTTGCAAAACTGAACACGATGCTATTACTTTTGCCAACGCTCAATGCTATAGGCTTACCTGGGGATCAATGGTTACATCGATAGAAAATTAAATCCTTCAATTTTAAAGCTAGTCAGAATATTACAAAGGCCCGGAGTCACAAGTTATCCATATTTTTTTCTTCTAGACTTTGTTTTATTGCATGTTATATAAGAAAGCTAGAAATCCAGTATTGTTGAGTGCTTTGGTTATCAGTGTGGCCCCAAAAGGCCTTGGGGTTTTGAAACATAATCGCCATTGTGTGCTTACCAAAGTGCAACACAGACAGACAGCAAGGATTCATCTGAAGGTTTTTAGCAGACTGAAGTGCACGCTGGATTGATTTTACAGCAGCTTGGGAAAGGACTGAAGGCAAGGATGTGTGAGCGTGGATGTCAGTGCGGCAAAGCAAACAGGCATTAAACTGGTGTTGATTCACAGATGACTGATACTGTTGGGTTAACGGTGTCAGAGTAATTATCAAGGAGTGATTTCATTTTTTCAAATGGCAGACATTGGACTGTTTTTGACTGCTTTGAGTACATGTGAAAGATCTGATAAAGAAGCGCTGAAAAAACGACTGAACGACTGTCTCCAGGTCAGCAGAGGAGACAAGTGGTTTGATTTCGGAGATGGCTATCAGCTGAACAACAACCATCTCCACCAGCTTATTGTCACATAGATAAGCTCTGAGTCAGAATTTACATACGGTGGCTTTAGGCTCTGCTTTATGAATAAGAGCAACGGCAAGACTGAAAACGATCAAAAGTTGAATGTCATGCTGAGACATGGAGAGAGGACATGATACTTCTATTAAGGCTGGTGCAGAAAACCCTATTCACGTCATCGTGCTAAAGGAAAAAGCCCAGTGATCCACTTAATCAGAACAAATTAACCTCAGGGTAAGATTTTTTTTACTTTGGACCAAAGCATCCTCTTAATCAAACACCTGGCTAACTCCGTCATCCCCAGTACTGCGACAAAAACAAGGATGTGTTCACTGAAACGTAATCCCTATAACTTGGAACTATTTAAACTCTCCAGATGCCATCAGGAACAAATGTTGGCTAGGAAAGAGATTAGGTGGGATGAAGGTATTATTATGCAGTATTGTACTTCAGAGCTGTAGCAGGTTGCAATAATGACCTGTAATGTCACTTTTATCTCCTTTCATCCTCTTTAGAAGCAGCAGACAGGCTGCAGTTTATATGCTTATTTAATCTGACACGTCCTCTTAATATTATTAAACACTGTTTTTGTCATTACAAATATATGTCCTCATAGCTTTGATGGTGTTGTACTTCCTGCAGACGACGGGAAGCTGTCTCTGGATGAGTTCCAGGCATTCTTCTCAGATGGCACGCTGAATGAAGAGGAGCTGGAGAAGCTATTTCACACCATTGACTCTGATAACACCAGGTCAGCACCATTACTGCACGCCTGTGCATGTTAGCCTGCAGCATGCACCGTGCATCCATAGCGGCATGAAATAAAAATGAATACAGTAAATTTACATGTGTGTGGGTGTTTTTGTGCTCACTTTGCCATGTTTTTTGTTTTTGATCCCACCGCGCCATCAATTATGAAAGTCGGCAAGATGCACGCGAGTGCTTTCCTGCTGCAGCGCGTCACTTCTGCTTATTCTTATGTGCGTGTGTGTGTGTGCGCGTACATGGCTGTGTGTGCATGCTTAGGTAGGATGTAGATAATTTACCCTGCAGTGAGGAAATGTCACATCCACCTTTGAAAGCTCTGTTTATGCAGACCCTTTTTGGACCAGAGCCCTTTGCATCAAGTGACACTTTAAAATATAAAAATGCCAAAATAATAAAAGAGGAAAAAGAAAGCGGAGCAGACATGAAGGGGAAGCAGCGAGTGAGAAAATGATGAAAGAAGCGTAAAAACTGAGGAAAGCCACTGTTACCTGTTTTCACATCTTTCCCCTTCTCTTCCGCTCTCTCCTCTAGACAATAACCTCTTTACACATACTCCCAGGACATTTTATTTTGATTCGCATTGAATCAATTTATTGACCCTTTATAATCAGCCAGTCAGCTCAGAAGAAGCGTGCTGACACAGTGGGATCTGAGTAATCACAAGTCTAGCTCTGTTAATTTACACAACCTCCCAATCCTGCAGGCCCTCAAATAAAATGAAACCAGGCAGAACAAAAGCTGACCCTTATCGTTTTTGTAGAATTGAATTAGCTTTAATATATAAATCCTCCCCCCTGGCTCAGGTTTTTTTTTTTTTTTTTTTACACATCAGCGCAATACGTGGTCCAAGCAACAGCCCACCGTCTCTATGATGTCAGTGAGATTGCCACTTGGATATGGGCTTGCTTTATCAATCTCACTTGCTGCAGTGAATGCATTCAGAAAATGCTACTCATTAGGGTTAAGTAGATTTGGTGGTTGCATGCCAGGCCTTTATCATGTGACAGCGGATAGGGTTATTGATTGGTCTGAATAAAAGGAGAAACTCTGTAAGCATTTCCTGTGTGAAGAAAGATGTTGATGGACGCAGAGGAGAGACTGAGCGTTGTCCTGCCTCCAGCCGTTCGTCTTCCTCTGTCACTCTTTCGGTCTTATCCCATTTCTCTTCGTCCTTCTTCACGATCAGGCTGTTTTCTGAGCTTTCTGTCATGCTCTTCAAGCTTTCATCCTTCTATCACTCAACTCATCAACGGCCTCCGTCTTCATCCTCTCGCCATCTGTCACTCATTCCTCTTCTCCTGCACTTTCAGGCTTCGAATATTTCCTGCACAAGTCTCAGTCAGTTTCACTTGCTTTTTCCCCGTGAACTGACGAGGCAGAACGAAAACTCCTGCAGCCTTTTTTTTTTTTTTTTTTAAAAAAA
>VURO01050054.1:34212-46422 GCA_015108175.1 Pelvicachromis taeniatus | reverse complement strand
CCATATAAAAAAAACCCCCCCCCCCCCCCCCCATGCTTGTTTAAACTAAAAGGTCTTCTTAAATCATCATTAAGATGTATATAGGGTAGAAAAGAGGGCATTCACATCCAATACATGCAATATATACATTATGTATAGTTTTAAGTTCAAGAGACAAATGTTTAACATGTCCAAATGTCTTGGTAAGGTGTAAAGCTGACACGTGCCCATGTGGTCATTCAGCAATCTACTTGGCTGATCTATAACCATCCAGCCATTTTTTTCACAGTTGGAACAGAGCCTACCCCAACTGTCAAGCAAGAAGCAGAGTACACCCTGGAGAATTGCTAAGAGGGCTAACATAGAGTTAAGACACCCATTCATACATATGGCTAATTTAGAATGACCAACCCAGGGAGAATGGACCAAGCATGCACACAGAAAAGTCCCAAATGGCTGGATGATCTGAACCTAGGACTTAGGCCATAGCGCTAACCACTGTTTCAAAACACAGCAGTTTTATCAAACCATTCAGTGGCAGTGTCATCCTGAAAGTCAGGATAAAAAGGTTTCATTGTAGTATAAAGGTGATCAGTCACTGTGACTTTACTCTGTAAGGGTTCTCAAACTACTTCTGGCATGACCTCCTTAAAAAGGTAAAAAAAAGTTCATGCCCAACACATCATGATTTTTATTAATCTTGAACAATAAAATTAATCAAAACTGATCCATCCAACCAGCCAGTCTGAGCAGAGAAGCCCAGACTTCCCTCACCCCAGCCACCTCCTCCAGCTCATCCTGGGGTACACTGAGACATTCCCCAGCCAGCTGAGAGATATAATCTCTCCGGCAAGTCGGAGGCCCAGGACATACCTATAGGCATACCTATAGGTGAGGTATGCCTATAGGCATACCTCACCTATAGGAAGCATCCAGGAGGCATCCCAATCAGATGCCCAAGTCTTTTGGTCTTTTAGATCACAGTCGATTCATATTTTTATAGTTTCAATATATTTTATAGTTGATTCATACTTCTAAAGTTTTAGTTCAATTAATCAGTTTATATCAGTCTATATATATGTTCTCCCTAGCTGTCCTCACCCTAAAAGCAGTGGCACTCTGCCTTACATTTAAAGAACCACTCTTTTAAACCATGCTTGTAAAATGTTTCCCACCATATAACAAAGCTTTTCATTTGTTGTTTTAATTGTGATTGTCACCTGCCTCTATCTCACTTAAGAATTGCATAATAATAATAATCATAATAGTATTGATTTGTGTGGTATTGGGTCTGAAATGCTGGTCAGCTTGCCATCAGATCAAAATAGAAGGAAAAGAAACCTTAATTTAAGTAAAGCCTGTTTCCCTCTGTTCTACTAATTCTCCTTCATTTATTATTTATTAGTGTTACCATTGTTAATAATAATTCACCTTTGAGTGCAGTAGTTTTTTCTCTATCCTCCTGGCCAGCAACCTGGGCCATGATGATCCACAATATGAACAGGACTGGTGTCGCAGCACAAAAATTAGAGCGCATGGGTCCTTCCCTCCCAGTGATCACTGAGGTGAATCCTGTCAAGTGAAGCAATAACACGTATAAAACTAAGAATTGGGCATGAGTTCAGTTAGTACCACATTTAAACATGTTTCTCAATGTCAGGGACTACAACCGTCTGTAAGACCACAACAGCAATTGGGTCACAGCATGCTGCACCTGTAAGGTGGCAGCAGGCCATAACATTAGGCATGTTACTGCCCCATCCAGCTCGCCTGTAAACACTAGAATCTCCTAGTTTCTTGAAGAGAATAGATTCGTGATTAGTTACACTATAATAACACAACGCTGCAGCTATGTCTCAGCAGTAATACCATAAACATTCAGGAAGTCATGTGTTGCCCACTTAGCACACGTGCAACAGCTGAGTTACATATGCAAACACAGCTAAATTCTTCTTCCTTTAAAACTGCGCTGATGTCACTACAAAAACGGCATTTATTTTCACACGTTCAACTCTCCCTGACTCCTCCGTCATTGTCTCCACAACAGCAAATATCTGTTTATGCTCTGTGAGAAAGAAATCCCCTGAGAAAGAGCCAGCCCTCTACATGGACCACTGCGAGCGGGCAAGGCAGCATATTCGTGTTTTTATTAGACGTTTATTTTAACCAAACGAAGCAGAGAGGTTCGAGCAGGGAACCGCTATTTACAGCGGATGCATGCATACTTTCAGTTTGACTCACGCACCATTAGTAGGGTATGCGACTATCCAGTTGTTGCTGCTTCCTTGTAATTTTGTAAAACAGGAAGGACTCTCAGCAATGCTGCATGGAGCGCGTGAGGCTTCCGGGTTACCGGGGCAACGGACTGGAAGATAAATTTAAAGAGACAGTAGCACAGAAGCTGCAGGGACTTGTGCAGATGTTCTCTCGCGTGTGATTGTTATCAATTCTCTGATCCTACTCTGTATTGCTCGGTGGTGGGAGCATATTTGCTCAAGCAAATATGTAACTCTGTGTTGATTTATATTTAATAAATCAGCCAAATACTATACATATTATAAAGTTGTGGTTTTAGGTTTTAAGTGAGGATACAATAAACTATTCCCATAAAAACATAGGTGTCACTAAAGCCATATAAGGAGCTGTATGGAGATAAATAAGCAATAGTCAAGTCATGATTTGTAGTGGTTGTGATACCTGTTAAGTACTTGTATCTGTGTACACAGTAACTCTGTGTGGGCCATAGCGTCTGCTGCAGTCTTACTGAAAATAATGAGAGGATACCTGTGGACCAGTCAACACCTTCCTGATGGTTTTGTGTGATGCCTAAGAATTTGTCTTAAAACCTCTGCATAAACTAACTGGCTGACTGCATGTGTGCTTTTGTGTGTTTGGGTCACATAAAATGCATTCTTTACACACATGCAGTGACACAATGATTGCAATGTGTTTAAACTGATAGGATAATAATATATAAAAAGCTAAGGTCTCTTTTTAACTGACAGTTTCAGTATTGCATGGATGCTAAAGATAGTTTTGGTAATCCATAATAAACTCCAATTAACTTGTTTCTTGTACTGTTACCATATAGTACTTGGTAAATGTTTTGAGCCACACCTCATTTCTATATATTTTGCTCCAAGAAACCAGATTCTCATTTATTTTTTTGTTTTTAAAGTGGTCATGAGCAATAGCAAAAGGACTATCAAAGTTAATACCAGTATGCAACAACAACAAAAAAACAATCAGTTCACATGTTTTAGTTGCATCTATGAAAACAATTAGATCATTTCTGGATAGAAAAAAATGCACAATGAAACACTATCAGTCATGGATTGGCCTCCCCACAGCCTGGACCTCAACATTATTGAACCATTGTGGGATTGTCTGTTTAGACAATGGGTAAAAGGCAGCCAACATCCAAAGAACAGCTTCAAATGTCCTTGAAGAAGCCTAGAGAACTTTTTGTGAAGACCTCTTAACAAAATTACAAAAGAAAAGGTTCAGACTGTGTATGGAAAGTGTGATTAGAAACATTTTAACAACAAAAACAATAAAATAAATAAAAAATACTGATACTATTACTACTACTAATAATAATAATTATTATAATATTAATAATTATAATAATAAAGGCTCAGGGTAGCAGCGGTCAGCAGCTGTCAGAATGACACAATTGTTTTGCTAATGTGTTACATCTTAAACTTTGTCCTATTTGAGATACTGAACTAACCCATTTTTGATTCTTCAGCTCATACCCATAGGCATCGGTGTCCTGTAGGGAAAAACTGTAGACAATGTGAAGAACTAAACGGAATGACAGTTCTCAAGCATTTTTCTAGTTTTCTAGTCTAGTCTGAATCCTCGATGCACTTGGACACAGGACTGTTCTCACAAAACAGTGAGAGAGTTACATTGTTTAGAGCTTGTTACAATATATTCAAATGGAAAGAAGGGTAGCTACATTGAAACTAGACTTGCCAGACTGATATTGATACTATGACACAGGTGATTTACCAAAAAACTACTATACCTGCCACATACTGCTCACCTGAATCAGGTACCTGCAGCTTTACTTCACACTTTTTGCTGCAGATGTCCTACTGGTGTCCTACTTTTTATTGGCTTTGAATTGAAACTGTCTGTCTGGGGAGTTGCAGTTCATTTTTTTCTCGAGTAGAGTAATGGCAGGACTGCAGGGAGATCTAAATAACAACTAAAGGTGGCAGGGATACCCACTCATTGTGACAGGACAAGGGCGATGGACAGTCTGAGCTTGCAGTAGACCCGCAGGTATGGGCATAAGGGACGGACATGTCTAACAAATGCATCATCAATTTAGAAATTGAAAGCCAAAAGAGGAGCTGGGAGTTGACATAAGGAACAAAGATATATAGAGCTGTACTAGCTCTAGCTCAAAGATATTCTTCATGTTGCTCACCACATGTTGACAAAAACACAGGGATGAGCATGCAAACAAAGATTCTACGGTGAGCATTTGCAGTGGAAAATGCACAAGACTGAGAGTAATCAATTCAAAAATAAAACTGCTGCAACGGCTTATTCTTTCTACTCATGCAATCAAGACATCAGGGATTCTAAAAGGATTATGTAGGCGTGGTAATCCCCAACTAAATATGCATTATAAAACATGTTTTGTTTTGTTTTTTCATAATACTTTGTTGTGAATTAACTGTCACTTTCACTGACACTTGTCTTCTGAGTCTATCACTTGAATCTAGTGGAAATGCAGATTTAATAAGTGAACAGGCACTCTAAAAACAGAAAGCAGTTATCAAAAAAATATGTATTTGGCTAGCTAAATATATATATATTTTTTTTAAAACAATAATAAAACAGTTTTGTTGTTGCATTAAATACAGTAAAAAAATTTAAAAATGAAAAAAGAATGTTGTTTTCTTCTTGTTTAGCTCTTTTTTGTGTGTGTGACAAAAGCAGAAATAAATTGCTGAACATTTTGTTGTCTTTTGTATTCTCTAAGTGGTTTGATGATTGTAACCCTGCTACATTTGCATCAATAATCTAGTTAAGGCGAAAAAGAAACATCTTTTTCTGCAACAGGAAATGGTTTCCTCCTTTTTCAAAGACACTGTGGGGTGTGTAGCAGTCGTGGTGAGCTGAAAAAGCACTCTTATAGATGATAAATCACTTTTTTAACATTAGGTATAATGGGGGACACATATGGACTCCAAAACATAATACTAATATCATAATCACAAAGATTATAAATCACTGATTCAAAAAGAACACATATGATACACAGGTTGCAAGCAAAGAAGGAGAATATTCACAGGGGAGGTAAGATTATGGGTTTATTTTAATTTTCAATTCTAAATAAAAATCAGTCTCCATCTTATAAGTAACAAAATATGGACATATATGGGGGAAAAACAGTGAACAATTGTGTTACACAAAAATATGTTTTCACAGTTTATGGGCAAAATACTGACAGATATTTCATAGACAGATTTGGAGGACACATTGTTATCAAAAAATACTTCATCTTGCTTCCCAACCATAATAAATTGATGTTTTCTTTCAGGAACCAGGAGGAAGTATGCTGACATCAGTGTCTTTACACTCACTGTCTCACAAAAAAAAAGAAAGGAAAAAAAATCTTCAACTACCTACAATGATCACACAGTCCCATCTTGTCCCAGGCAAACAAATCCAGGCTCTCCATTTCCCCAGAACTGATTTCTGTCGGTGTGCTCTAAAAAGATGAAATGCATCTGATGCAGCATAGAAAAGCACAGAGAGTTTGTCTGAGGTATGTGTATAAAGAGGGAGGCACCATCTCTCACACACTTTTTTGTTTCTTGCCCTCTCTCTCGTTTTCTGGTGCACACGCATATGCAAATTTGCAGCATTCAGTACATGTGCAAACCCAATTACACCTACAAATGTGCAAACACACATCCCCACATATATACACACTGTAATACCTTGAGAGCTCCAAGTGCATATTACAAGAAAACATTTTACAATGTGATAAAAAAAAAATAACAATAATAAAAATCCATTAGCGTGGGCTGTTACGGGGTAGCACCTTCATCAGATGCAGATGGCTGTGTTTCCCCCTGGGCCTGCTTCCCGGGTGTCTCATCAGCTTCAGGAGGGTTCTGTGGTCCTGGGGTGCAGCAGCATCCCAAAAAAGCTTTCTCGAGTTCCTCTACCATCGCTTTCTCTCCATCTTCCAGCTGTGCACCCTCCTGCATCTCCCATCTGAAGAGCACCAAAGTACACAACATCAGCCATTTTAATACTTGTCAAAGTTAAAACAAACAAACAAACATTAAAACCTGCTAAATGTGTTCTCCAAGGACCACAAACCCTGTTTTCTGGACTTAACTTGGCTGACCAATGATGGCCTTAAAAAAAAAAAAAAAACATCCTTTTGAGTCTAAATTGAAAAATGAAAGGTAAACACTTGTGTTTTGGGGCTACAACAAAGACTTGAATTCAAGCCAATATAAACAATTGATCGATTTAGGTATACCAACTGAGCAATTTAGAGATGCACAATATGTTAAGCTTGCTTCAAATGTAAAAGTTTAGTTGGTTTCTTTTTTACAAATGTAATAATGTTTATATCATTTACATATATCCACATGCAAATGTTTCTTTCCATGGGAATCTTTTTCCTTTGCTGAATGAGGTCTGATGGGTTCACATCGGCTGGTCATCTATGGAGTTTCCAGTGGTGCTAAAAGTTTCACCTTTGAACTAAATTTAGATATAAAAGCGTGTCTTTTGTCTGTTTCAATCAAAACAACTTTTGCGAAGACACTTGACAAAGTCATCTTCAGCATTTTTTCGGCAAGTGTTTGTTAAATTGGTTATTGTTATGTGAGTCTGAACAATGCCTGCAAATCGGCTGATTTCAGGTGCATGCTACACACCACCGAGGCTCTATAAACCACACCTCCATTCTTTAACTTCTCACATGGGAGGCTCCTTCTGATTCTTTTTTCATGCTGTGTGGGTCTGTGGGTCTGTATCACATTTGTTTCTGCTACTGTGACACACTATTAGACATACACTTTTGCACTCATGTAAACACACACTCTTGGGTATCTACACAAAGAGAATGAAAATTCAGAGGATACTGTAAGAAATACTCAAGTATATTGTTACATCCTGTGAGGCTGTGGGAGTGTGTGGGTGGGGTGTTTGCCCGCTTTCCCTGCCTCCTTCTCTCTTGCCACTCCTACCACCTTGTCTCTCTCACTCTCCTCTCTCCCCAGGACACAGCTGCTGGTCTTTGGCCTTGTTTACCACCTGGGCCCAGTCAGCAATCACCTCTCTGAGGTTATATAAGCTGTGCACTCGCAGCTCATCCCCAGCAGATGAGCTGCGAGTGAGGTGATTTTTTTCCCTGTGGCTCTGTGTGTTTCATTCTAGGTTTTGGAGAGGCTACTTTGAGCTGTGAGTAGACAGGCTGGTGGGCCCTGGAAGTGCCTCCCCATGGTGAGGAGTTAGGAGTAGTGCGAGAAGTGGGAAGTGTTTCCGTTATTTGGTTTGGTAGCTTTTTCCGTTGTTGCTGCAACTGCTTCCTTGGTTTCTTTGGTATTATTGGTAAGACGGCGTGGCCGGCCCTTTAAGTTAAGATTATTAGTAATAAAGCTGTAATATATACAACATACCCTGTCTGGTTTTCCTTTCATTCTGTTCTGGACCCATTTGCTACCGGTCCCCACACTCACACCCCTAGACCTCTTTGTGGGGATGTAACAAAGTGGGGGCTCGTCCAGGATATGAATGAAAGAAACAGTGGTTAGGTTTTGGTGTGTTGCTTTCAGGTCGCTTGTTTATTTTTGATGGTAGCTCGTACACTCTCTCCAGTTAGCATAGGGGAGTGTCTAGCTGAGCGCAGGCTCCTCTTTCAGGCACTCATTTTTTATTTTGCCTTTTTTATTTTTTGGAGTAATCCCGGGTGGGGATTAGTTCCCTGTCGGGGGTAGGCATGTCAGTGCCTTGTGCACTTGATGCTCTGCCTTTAAAGTCGCCTCGAACCTGGTACACTCCAGAAGCTAAGTAGGCTAAGATTTTAGTAGGTAGGTCTGGGGAGAGGGTCGGTGGTACTTTTTGTTCATTGGTTAACTCCGTGGCCACACATTTTCCACCTGTTTTTGATTTCTGTGTTGAAGGTGGTTTTTTTGTTGTTGTTGTTGTTAGCCTAGTGTAGCTGGCCTGTGTGTTATTGGACTCGTGTTTTTTTAATGGCTACTTTTGAACTTGCCCTGTTTACAGCAAACCTGTTGCTTGTCCAGCTGGATGCTTGTAGGAAGCAGGACTTGCATGAGGTGGCATCATTTTATGGCATTGGTGTCTCCACAGCTCTGCATTAAGCTGAGCTAAAAGCCGCTTGTGTGCGTGCGTGCGTGCGTGCGTGCGTGTGTGTGTGAGTGAAAAAAGAACAGCTTTGACTTGCTTTGGGTTTTCTGTCTGTCTTCCCTTTCTGTCAGTTGGATTCTTACTGTGGCTAAGTCCTAGCATTACATCTGCCAAACCATCCTTGTTTGGGTGACTAATTTTTAGTGGGAGAGATTACTTGATGTATCACATTGCTTCGCGATTTTGTTTAATCGCTTATACAGTATGTCTCCTCATTGCATTTTTATAATTCTTCAAGCTAGAGAGTGGAGTGAGAGCTTCAATATGAAGACATCAAGGGCAGTCACTTTGTAATTCACTCGCAGTATTTCAATTGAATCCCTTGACGAGTGACTGTGGTCAATCAAATCCATATGGAGAGCTGGCTGAAGGGCTGCCTTTGAGCTGCCGCATCACACTCCATCCAAACAAGAATATCTGTCTAACTGCAAATGATTGCATTTTCATTGCAATCTGAGTCTCCTTTCATCCTGCCCATCTCTTCCATTTCTCACGATATCATCAAACGTGTACTATATCATATACTATATAAAGCTGTGCCCCGCGCATGCATGTGAAGAAGACAGGGTAAAACATACTATGTCCATTACATAGATGGCAAAAAATGAGTCTCTTGGTGCACTCTGATGAAGTTTCAGCGTCTGTTGTACAGACTGGACAATTGGAACATCGTAGCGGCTGCCAGTGTAATATTTACCGTCTGTAAGGAGACAGTTTGTTTATGTAAATATGCTTTAGCAGAAACATTTCCGCTCAATGGCGGCGTAGTCCCTCCACGTACAACTTTGGTCACGGATTCCTCTGTTCACATGTAATTTTTCCCTCAATCTCTCTTTGCAGCCTTCACAGTGCTAGTGAAACGTATATGAAAACAGAACAAATGGGCAAGTTATCCTTGCATTATTTTTTTTTTCACTAACACCAAATTAAAATCAGCTCCACCGAATAACGCTCATAAGATACAAACGCACAAACAAAACAATGCAAATGTCACATAGTGTGCAAAACAAAAGCAGCAAGGGAGTGAGAGGGGGAAACGGAAAGCTGGAGGAATGGCAGCCAATAAAGAAGGGAGCGAGGGAGGAAGGAAGACAGGAAGGTACGCTAAAGGTTTTTCAATGTTTAATTTTCAAATAGGATTAAGCAGAATGACATTTAGCTGAAGGTTACAGGCTCAGCATTGTCTTAGCTGATATTGATATGCAGGAGGCGCCCTGCTTGTCACTGGGACAAACACTGTTGATGAATGAGAAGCCTTTCCCCAGCAAGGTGTTAAGTGCAAATTTGAAATGAGAGAGAAGCAGAGGTAGAGAGAGGTTAAAAAAAAAAAAAAAGGAAAAACACACGCATGCACACAAACACACACACACACACACACACGCCATTGCTGTGTTAGTTGCCATGTAAACTGTCACTAGATAATGCTGCCAAAAGTGTAAATTGTTCCATAAAGTATTGGTTGGATATTAGTTGAGGCGGGTTGATCTTGTGCTGAAAATGAGCGAAATAATGCGCAAGGTGCTTTACTGTGTGTATCTAATTTCAACTACAACACAACAATTCCTCTTAGAAATGCATAAGTAGGCTAAAGTTGACAGTAACTTCTCTGTATCCTCATTTCGGCAAGTTTTCCCCCGGAATTTACATCTTAATAAGCGGAGTCTTACCCTTTAATTCTTATGGGCTCTGCTCATTTCTCATGTATTAATACTGGAGCTGCTGACTTGGCTCTTCCTCTGAATACAGAATAGGACACACATATTAAGACTCATATATTTACAGGATTGATGCCACGGGAGATTGTCTCAGAGTGAGATGAAAAGGCTGGCTCAGATATATTTCAATGTGAACATCGATGTAAGCTGTCCTAATCACGGGATGATGCAGGCACAAGACAGAAAGCATCTATTCCAAATTTCAGCTGATAATGAGTAGTGATGTTCAACAAATTAAGAGCATAAGCCTTTCCCAGAGATCGTCAGGCGATCAACTTAATAAATCTTACTCAAAACACAACGCAGATGAAACGTTGATGTTCGACTCCAGCAAGGCTCTGCCTTCTCGAGCGGATAACAAAAAACAGATGTAAACTGTCAGGAAAAAAATATTGCTGTGGAGTAAAGAGCAGAGGGAAGAAAAAGCTAGGAAGAAGAAATGATCAGCAACAGGATAATAGAGGCAGGGCTACAAGTACAGACTATTTGAAAGAAAGTGAGTGAGCAAAAAGACAGCGTGCCTTAAAAATCACAACAGACAGTGGGCAGTGGTTTCTTTTGCAGCTGTCAGCGGGCTGAGTGGTTTCTCTCAGAGTGTTGGGTGTTTGTGCTGCACAGGGTGCCCTGTCTGCTTTGCCACTGGGACCTCTGTTTGTTTAAAAGGCTTGCCTGTCAAACAGAGAGCGCCACCGAGAGCCAGACACTCAGCTAAATGACTCTGACAGCAGCCCTAATCAGAGGCTTTGCACATTGCTGCAGGGCCTGGAGGATCCATCATAACCCAAGCCTAAATATTTAAAGTGCTAAACTTTCCAAAGGTCAGGCCTTTCCATGCATGCCAGGGCGACATGTGTCAGAAGTAGGAAGAGAGGAACTGAACAAGAGAGAGACACAAAGACATGGGGAGAGAGGCTATGGTTAATGTCTTTCATTTCTCTCTCTCTCTTTTGTTTTTATTCTTACGAACTCCGCATTCATTTTAGGGAAGAAATCAGAGGCAAGTGACACTTTTATATTTTCTTTCTTTTTTAAAGCCTTGGTTAATGTTGAGATCGTGGTCTTCATGCAGACTGGTGGAAAGAAACTATACAGAATTTCGGACTGATTTAGGTGATTATTTTATACATTTATACGAATGAGTGCATCCTTGTACATTGAAGCATAACAAATATGAAAACTTGCAATACCGAAACAAATTCTTAATGTAGGTAACCAACTTACACACTTTAATGGTAATATCTATTAGTTTTTTATTTACCTGTGAATTTTATTTGTCAAAGAATATATAGACTTTTACAATAAATATATTACATTTAAAGGCCCTTTTTTCTATTCTAAAAAAAGCAGAAAGGGGGGACAGATTTAGATAATACCTGATAATACCTATTTGCATATGTAAACATAACATTTCAAAAAACTTGTAACATCCCTGTAATATCCTTGTAATATCCTGCTGACCTGTTATATCTTTTCTTTGGATCTTTGTAGTCAGGTTGTGAGCTAGTGTCTGGCAGTCACAACAAAAGACTCAGCTTCACCTAATGTCTCTTGAAAAATTAGAAATGATGATGTTTCAAAACCTGAGAGAGAACTAAAAATCAAGCTCCCAGGCAGCTGCGAGTGAATTGTCTGTCAAGTGCAAGCTGAACTCAGCAACGATGGATGAACCTTTCTAACTATCTGACCAGAACAGAATTTCGAAATTCAAGTTGTTACTTCTTGTTGATGTCAGAGCTTAAGGCGAGGCTTTCAAAGGTTAGGGGGTAAAGGTGAGATCAGACGATGAAATGTACAGCAGTTGTAGAAGGGTCAACATAAGGATTAATACAATAGAGTGTGCGACTTATTTGGATCCAGTGCAGCCAAGTAAAGTCTATGTCATCTCATTTCATTCTCTTGAACTTGGCTTCAGTTTTGTAGCTCCAAAGACAGCACTGCAGTGCGTGATGATATTTGGGAAGTAGAGTGGATGGGAACACATCATTATGGAAGAGAACACAGAGTACTTCTAAGGGGTGACAAGAAGTGTCAGAGTGTTTTATTCCCTTAGATCACACTCAATTAAACAGTGTTCCTGGACACGAAGAAAAAAAAAAGC
>VURO01050054.1:20359-34192 GCA_015108175.1 Pelvicachromis taeniatus | reverse complement strand
AAAAAAAGCGCCCCCCCCCCCCCAAAAAAAAAAAAAAAGCTGAGTTCAAATACATGGAGTAAGAGAAGACAAACTAAAAGCAAAGCCATAAAGATATAACAACAAAGTCATGTTAGTAGTTGGTAATGGACGTTGTACATAAGAAAACTAGATCAGCGGGTGTAACTGGCAAGTTCACAATGCAGGCCGGGGGGTTCATTTCTTTGACTCGATTTCCATTGAGAAGCAAACATCCAATTCAATTTAGATATGTGCCTTAGCTAGGCCATAAGCCAGAGGGAGATTGTAACTGACAGCCATTGGACAGCTGGCGGGATTTGAATATTGACGAGACAGAGACTTGACAGAAAGGATTATGCTCTACCATCTGACTTACTAGCCACTACACTGATCCATTCTATTGTCAGATCAACTTAGTGTCAGATCTACAGTATGTCCGCATGGTGCGGTGATGCCACTCAGCATTAGACCCTACCTGAGATCCATCTCAATACAAAGTGATGTCCATTCAAAAGCTACAAGACGCTCACTAATGCAACAAGGACAAAAATACCAAAGAATAAAAATATCAAAGCAAATCCGTCTCCAAGTAAACATGAAATAGCAGACTGTACTTTTCAGACGCTCTACATAATACAGACCAAAAATATAAACAGTCTTTGCATTATAATACTTTGGAAGATGGCCTGTAAATGTCATCTAACTCAAAACTCAACTTAATTTAGTTAGTGTGCTTTCTAGTCTTGTGAGGACCATTTTGAGTTCAGACATTTAAAAGTAAAAAACAGAATGACTGAAATTTGATCAACTTTTTTTTTTAAGTTTAGAGTTTTAAAAATTTTAAATGTGTGTTTTTATACATGTATGACTATACGAACATGTGGGTCAAACACAGTCTCGCCACGTCAAACCGTGTCTTTCACCCTCTACACACCTAGCCATCTTAATGGTCACAGACAACAGGGCTTTGGGCAGATCTGTGAAGGCTCTCATCCACACACAAGATGACAAGCACAGACACACACCCATACTCAAGGGCATGGATACACACATACAGGAACACACATATATAAAATTTCAAACACACGATCGTCTACAGCTTCAAATCAAAACACAAATAAGATCAGCATAAAAAAGTATTTTCCTCAAATTGAAGTATAAAGTTTCTAAATATGGAGCACAACAGAAGAGATCAAGAGAAAGTACTTTCATTTTATATTTTCTGATGAGTACTGCATGCATCCATCCATGGTTGCCCAGATCTCCTTCACTAACCACCTCCTCTACTTCTTGTGCTGAGAGCTTGAAGTGTTTCTACACAGTCAAGAGACATAATACCTCTCAGGCCTGGGTGACCCTATCTCTAGAGTTCAACCCAAATAGCTTTCAGAGCTCATATTTTTCACTTACTTGAACTTGAACTCCTCCACATGAGGAAGCCACTATTCCCCAACATAGAGTGGACAATCAAACTTTTTCTTGCTGAGAACCACAGCTTAAGAGTGGGGGGTGCTAATTCTCATCCCTGCCTCTTCAGATTCGCCGGGAAACCTAAAGCGAGCTTGAAGTTGAGGCTTGATGACGCTAACAGGACCGCACCATTTGCAAAAAGCAAAACCGCATCAACCAGATTAGCCTTACAACTTCCAGAGCCCGAAAGAACTCGGGGTGAATCTCAACCACCCTCGGGGGCCGAGCCACACAAACGTTCCCAACAATTTTCTATTTTTAAATCTAAGTTCTGTGTTAAACAAATTAGATATGAAATGGTTATTAATGAGTTTTCGAGCTGCTTCCAGGCAGATTTTGTTATCTTTGCACAAACTCAGGGTAGCTACTGCCTACTGTGTTCGCTGTTTGTGTTAGACTGAACTAACTGCTCCAGTTTCACACTCAACGAACAGATTGAACAGAGCGGTCTCCATATTTCTCAATATCAGTTCAATGATTAAGATAATGTTCTTTAAACTGCTTCTGTGTGCTGCTGAGTTGTAAAAAAAAAGAAAAAAGTGTCCATTACAAGAAAGTTAGTTTAAACGTGCAGTGCTGGTGGTGATTATTTGTATTTGCCATTAGAACAATGTACAGTAATGAACAACAATATTTGTTTAGTAAAATAATTCTTATGGTTTGGGTTGTGTGTACATCACCACGTGTGTGTTTAATGGCCTATTTTGTGTTCTTGCAAGACACCATTTTATTATTTGGAGAAATAAGACTATACATCATGTGACCACATATTTCAAATCCCCACTGCATGGCAGTTTCAAGCTCTGTTCTCTCCAGTTATCCAGGGGAAAGTTTGAGTAAATTTGCAGTGGCTTAATTACTGAATAATTTAGACCATGCTCCAAATTAATGTAGACATTTCCATATTAATGTGTTTGCCTACCGATTCCACAGTTATTTGTACTGCGGACAGGAGGGTAGCAATTATCACAGCATATCATAGCAGTTGTTCTGGTATTTCAGACATCATTAGGCTGCTTGTCCACCAAACTGTGACTGTGAGCTCTAGTCTAAATGTACAGTTTGGTACCTTCCTCAAACAGGCTCACTGTGCCTCTGTGGGTAAGATCTATTTCGCTCCAGGAGACAAAGGGTGAGGGACCTTGTTTGTGCTCCACAAAGTGATGTCCAAGTTAGAATTCCTGCTCCTTGCAAATGCATTATTATAGACAGCAAGGACAACAGCAAATAAGCAAGCACCTGCCAAGTCTACACAAGTGTCTGCTGGTCAGTGCAACCACTAGCTGACTGCTTCACACAGACACCGAGCTCTGCATGTGTCCCAGGAGGTTGACAGCTCTTTGCTCCTCTTATCTTCCATTCTGACCCCCACCTTTTTTCTTTTTTTTCTTTCTTACAGTACCTTGCCTCTCACTTCTTTTCTTCCTCCTCTGTCTCCCAACTGTTTGGCTCTTGTTAGGAGCTTGGCTGAGCAGGCTGGCACCTTTCACTTAAACAGCACCCCAGAGGAGGTTGTAACACTGAGAAGTGTGATCATGTGTATATGCCTTTGTGTGTCTGTGTGTGCGTGTGAGAGACCTCTCATACTTGCCACAGTAAATCATTACAGCAAGGACCTTCATTAGGGAAGCCAACCATCTTGGCTCCTTTCGCCGATGTCATGTGTCTGACTTTCTGACACGGCCTCTCAAGCTTCCCACCACATGAACCGAAAACTGACTACAAATACAGCGCTCCCTTTTTACTCCATGTGTTCGTAATTTCACATTGTTACATTTTTTTTTCCTGTGGTAAAATTTTATTTTTGAAAATGGATGAAAGACTACGCTTACGCATATCTACCATATACACCTTATGGCCACACCCTACTCCTTCCTTCATCCTCCACCTCTTGCATGTTGCTGTCATAACAAAGGGAGACAAAATCATATGGGAGGTCAGTGAGACATCCATTCACCCTGCCAGATAGGCAGGTACCTGTTTGCAGCTCCATGGTGTCAGTGTGTCTCTTGGATCAAAAATTTGTCTTCTTCAATGAGGCAAAGAGAGATATGATGTGAAGGCGATCAGGGAGATTAAAAAAAAGCTTAGTAGCAGGATGATAGACATATATAGACATTTGATAACACAAAGGACACACACATTAATGCACACTTAACTAATGTAACAACAACAACAGTCTGAAGCCAAAAAGAAAATGTGCAGATCTCTGCAGATGTCAGCTCTGGACTTGTTGCAGCCTATCTTAGCTGCTTTCCCTGATTATTGCCTTTTAAAGTTCTTAATAGTTACATTGTGTTTAAAGCAGTGTCTTCACTTACTTATTCATTAATTCATCATGTTTCCCATGGGAATATAATGTAACTAGTTCAATTTTGTTCAGTCTTAGTCCACCTGTTGCATACAAAGACTCACAAATGCCCTCCATTGTCTGCCTTCCGCTGCAGTCCACCACGACAAAAACACACCACTCTTACTGTCACCATCAGTCTTTCTCTGCAGTCCACCTGAACCTTCAGTGCTCCAGTCCAAACTTCTCTGTCACCACAAAATCTGCACACTTTGCTTCCTTTTACGAGAGTAATTATTGAAGCACCCAATCTGTTTCAGAGGCTTGAGTCTGGATTTGGATCTGCTCCGTTAAACCTTGTCACCAAATGCATAAAATATGACCCATAAATTAATGAACAGAAGATGATTCAGATAAAAAGTCAGTAGTCTTTACCCTCATCACACGCAAGCACAAACCCAGAAATCAAGCACTGACTCACACTGAAGCCCTCACTGAACAGTCTATAGAGGAAAGAAAAAAAATGTTGTTTGTTGTTATTTTACCCCAGTGTGCTACCAGGAAACACTATATTACTTATTCAATACGCTGTCATTTTTGCATATATGAACTGCAAAATCTACAAAGGAGCGTTGAGGGTTGAGAAACTGCAGCTTGCTTACATATAAAGGCCTCGTTCTCAAAGACTGATGTGGCAAAACTTCTGTTCAAACCCAGCAATACATACATACATACATACTTAATTTTTACAGCCATATGTAAATGCACATTTCAGCACATTCTACTTTTTAAAGACTGTGTCATGGCTGTCGAGTTGTTAGTATAACTGATTTAATGGTGAGACACAGAGTCAAAAAAAAGAAAGAAAGAAACACTGGAATAAAACAAAGGTTTCTGGAAGCACATTAGAAAATCAACTACAACATCAAGGATATTAAAGGAGATACAATATAACAAAGGTACCTAAAATCAAATTAGGTACCTTTAGGTTACCTAGGTTACCTATTCAAAGCTGAGCCTCTAAATGAGTCTTTTTAAAAATTTACTGAACACCAAAACCAGTCACCAAAACCAGTTAATGCAATGATAAATCATTTCTATATAGAGATCAATATCTAATCGAGTCATTGAGTCTCAATGGGAGTGCATGTATAAATAAAGGTTAAAAAATAAAACAAAAACGTCTCTGTGTTTTGAAACTAGACAAGATGAGTGAAGGCTGGATGTGACGAGAGACCAAAAGTCATTGCATACTCATATGGTTAACGCCCTAAAGTAGACTTTATAGACAGGTTTGTTGTATTTTTGCTTAAATCATTTATAAAATCAGTAGGACATAAACTAGTGAAATTACTGAGATCATAGATAATGGTAGACTTCCATAACTGAGCTTCTTTTTGAGACTGCTTAGTGTGAAAAAGAACCTTTTCACAGGACTCTATGCAGTAGTTTTTGTTTGTATGACTTTATCAGTCTCTCACACTGCTGTGAAGAAATTTTGTCCTACTTTTGTTTACAATGTTGCTTCTGTTCGTTCAAGTTTGCAGGCGTTTATGCACACCACTCTTAAGCTCCTGCCACATTTCAATCCGGTTGTAGTCTGGACTTTGACTGGACCACTGCAACTTGTTTTTTAGCCATTCTGTTGTAGATTTTCTGGTGTTCTTGGGTTCATTGTCCTGTCGCACAACCCAGTTTCAGCCAAGCTGTAGCTGTCAGACAAACAGTCTCACACGGATTCTAAAATACGCTGGTATACAGAGGAGCTCATGATCAGCTTAATGCTTGTAAGGTGCCCAGGTTCTTAGGCTACAAACAAACTCATCACCCCTCCATCACCTTGCATGACAGTTGATATGAGGTATTTTGTGCTGATATTTTTAGCATAAATGGTCCTGCATTAATGCCAAACATCTCTGCTTTGGTCTTGTCTGTCCAAAGCACGTTGTCCCAGAAATCTTTCGGTTTGTTTGGATGCACCTTTGCAAAACTAAACTGTGCTGCCATGTTCTTTTTAGAGAGAAGAGGCTTCCTCCTGGCAGCGCTTCCAAACAAGCCACACTTTTTCTGTTTTTTTTTTCTATTTGCACTGTCATGACCTGAGATGTATGTCTGATAAGTAGTGCTTGGGGGTATTTTTTGCAATTTTTTCTGGGCATTACAAGGTCTGACCTTTACTGGGAAATTTCCTGGGACATCCACTCCTGGGAAGAATGTGCCATTGTGTTTGCACATACCTGCAAACTGCCAAAACTTCTGCTTTTATAGAAGTGGTCATACTTGTTGATGATCGACTAATCAAACACTTATCTTTTACTTGCACTCTTAATTTTAAAGGAAGTAGGAAAAGTGTACTTTCCTTTTTGTGACTGTATAAACAGTCTAAGTGTAGATTGAATTAATTTTTTACCAGAGAAGAGGTTATTCTGAGAAACAATTAAACATGTACAAAATAAATCATCCCACGTCCTTGTGTTAGCAAATATGATACCTTTGCTTTTAAGTGTGGAGAAATTAGTGTTTCTTACAGACGTCAGTTGGTGCAGAAATTCTCACTATACTGTAGGCAATACTGTAAATACAGGTATCCAGGCTGCATTCATGATGACATTATTAGATATGGGCTCCTGTGGTTTCGCTGGGCCTGCAATGAACCGATTAGTCCAGGCAAACACTGATCTTTCCTATGGTGTGTGTGTATGTGTGTGTGTACGTATTAGTCTTTGGCTGGGGGTGCTCTGCCATTGTCTATCAGATCAGGGCCTTGTTCTCTTACCATTTCAAACAGTTCATTTTCCACCATGCTAATGGCAGTTTTAGGGGGTTAAAGAGATAAATAAATCCTCGCTGTCACCTCATTTAAAATCAAATGCCACTTAATTACAGCTGTATGTTTTTCAAACACTTTGCATAATTTATTGTTCGGTTCCATCCTAATCTCCGGATCCTTATCGCATGTGCTCTATTTTACCCCGTCTATCCTTATAATAAAATTATAATGCTCCCTCTCTCGGTTTTCCCTTTCTCTTTCTTGCTGCCGACAGCAGTGTGAAAGAGATAAGGGAAGCGATGAAAAGACGTTTTTAAGTTGTTCCTCACCTTGTAGGGATTTGATGCTGTAAAGGTCTATTGTCAACTCAGGAGAGCATACATGCACACAGCCCTCTGGCAGTGTTGCTTTTCTTATAAACAAAATACAAACATTGTCAAATTCTATGAAAAGAGCAGGGTAACATCATCGCTCATGATCTGGTTGAAGGCACACATCTAACAAAAAAGGTAGAACACAAGCATGACATGCTGATTAGTCATTTAAAAAAAAAAAAAACAACCTTTTCCTATATCATATTTAGAAGTTTATGTTATAGACGTGTTACACAGCCTAATGTTTCCATTTATTTAAAGATCTAATGTGCCAGAAAGCACTAATCGCATCAGTGCCACAATAAGTGTTATAAAGGGAAGTGGAAAGGCACTGATACTTTATGGAGGTTGCCTTCGGTAACACTATATGTTATCATCATCAGCTGCTGTTTCTCTTTTGTCAGAAAATGCAGATAAAAGTTCTGTCTCCAGCGACGTCGCCCACAAACTTAAGCCGTGTTCACACGTGCTCTGCAGCGCTGAGCCCCGTGTATGAAAACACAAATGTCTGAATCGGTCAGATCAGACCGTGAACCTGGCCTTTACCTTGCCAGCCCCTTATGCAAAGTCCATTTGATCCCAAGTGATAAAAGATAATTGTCCAGTGAATGTCCAGATTTGCCTTTCAAAACAAAACTGATTATATCGAATATTTAGAAGCCAAAAACACGACTGACCTTGAGAATTTATTTTGGTGCATGCTACTTTTGAAAAAAAAAGAAGAAAAAAAAAGATTTACCCATATCTGCAATATTCTTATATAAAAATGGCCTGAGACTCTTTGTTAGATTAAGGTTATTAGGGCAAAATGGGGTCAAAATGTTTTAAGTCAATTTGTAGTCATTTTCAGCAACATGCACATTTTTTTATTTGTTAGCTGTACATTATACTCTGGTCATTTGTCAATGGGTTCACAAGCCTCACAAAAGTTGATGTGAATTTTTGATCAAAAACATTTGTCTGTTACTTCCAATCAAAATCTGTGGCAGACGCTTCTTACTATACAAACACATCATGGGCCAAGTCGGTACTAGGACTTCATTTGGAACAAAATGTTGCGTCTTTGACAGCTAGAGAGTATAAAATGTGTCTTGGCTGATGATTTGTTTGTCTTAAACAAATAATTCTTGTTTCTAGTAACATCAAGGGCATTCCCAATGCAAGCTTTTCATGCCGGCCCACGGACTATATAATTAATGCAACTGCCATGTTGGATTTAATCCATTTTATCTTTTTAAAGACCTCAATTTTTAGTTATCAAGACAAATCCTATTTCAACTTCTGTTTTTCTGGTAACACTGTGTATGGACTCAGCAATACATTCTAAGGTTGACCAATATATTATATCATTTAACCACTTACAAATGATGTAATAACCAAAAAAAAAGTGTTTCCTATCAGCGCAAACATGATCCCAGCAAGTTATCATGGTGAATTAACTGCTTGGACCCCACATCGATTTCTTTTTGTTATTAATGTTTTGATCACAGATAACATTAGCTAACATTGGATCATGTTATTTAGGGCAATATTAGTATAGAGTCAAAAAAGACACAAGTGAAAATACAAGACAGGCAGTAAATAAAGTTAAGAAGTCAGTGCGAGAGCATACATTTCACCATATATTTGCATTCAATGAGCATTATGCATTACATAGCTGCAGCTGCTGAGGGTGGTGATTGTCCAGCAGCACTCTCAATGAGAAAACAGGCGTAATCCTCATAATCAGTGGATTTTGTTTCATAAGCATATTTATCTTTCAACTAAGTATAACAAATAAAGCAGTAATTTAAAAAAGCAAACAAAGGAAACATCTGAAACAGCATCCAGTGGTTACAAAAACAACTACAAGCTCCAACTATTACTGATTCGAAAGCAGAAAGCAAATCTCCAGTTTTTCATTGTGACGTTTAAAGTGTTTAGATCCACCTAGAGACAGCCCATGCAAGCTAGCACAGACTAGAAATGCTGTAATAAACGGCATACATTTTGTCTCTATACAATTAATTTTAAACAACTATAATTAAGCTACACATTTACTTGGCAGCTAATCTTGTTATTTCTTTAGAAAAAACGCACACAAAGCACAACAAATGGACCTTATCAATTGGAAACGTTCCTCATCTAGTCACCTCTGGCAAAAAAAAAACAAAAAACGTATTTACAGACAATTTACAACGCCTTAAACGAGTGCGAACTGGGAGCAAATGGTATGTCCATACCTAACAAGATGGCTCTATCTGTTCTACAGACTTAGAAGCAGTAACACAACAAACCTAGGTAATGGATGGGAGGAGCATGCAGTTGTGCATTCTTTCTATACCCCTTCCATCCTGGGCCAGTCAATGGATCAGACAGGTTGAGGCTTAGTATATCACCTAGATCCCATAGCTGGACAGCACAACAGACAGATACAAGTCAATAAGAGGGTGCTGCTTTTGAATATTCACTTAAGTGTTCAGTGTCAGGCAGCATATTAATTAACAAAAGAAAAAAGAGAAAAAAAATTGAGCTCAGACCTTAATGTGGGTTTGACATGGATGTTCTACATTGTGAGAGAAATGAGGAAGTAGTATGGTGTATCTGCGTGTGTGTGTGTGTGTGTGTGTGTGTGTGTGTGTGTGTGTGTGTGTGTGTGTGTGTGTGTGTGTGTGTGTGTGTGTGTGTGTGTGTGTGTGTGCGCGCGCGTGTGAGTGAATGAGTGGTGTTTTTTTTTTTCTTTCTATTTCCTCCATTGAGTGACTTAACTGCTGGGTCACCTAAAGCAATGCAACCAATGTCAGCCGAGTCATTCTGGGACCACAGCACAAACATTCATTGCAAATAAAGTAATATTGTATAGTATAAACTACAGACAGACACTGCACTATATAATTACAATAAGTAGATTGTTTAGCCTCAGAAAACCATCAATCATATACACTTCAGCCATTTCAAACATATTCCCTACAGAAAAGCATAAAGATATTGCTATCGAGCTTTCGAAATGTCAGGGCAATGGAAACCGAGGCATTGTGCAATTACATAATGATTATTGCAAAACTTTCTCCCCCTCACTCAGTGTGGCTGTAATATGCAGTGGATGGCCATGGGGGTTCATTAGTGAGAACAGGCTGCTGTTGAAAAGCTCCAGTTTCACCTCTGATCCCGGCTAATGTGATTTGGACCTGAGATTGGTAGTGGAGAGATTAGATGCTAGCTCACCTCAGGGTGGGAACCGGAGAAGAAGACATACATCAATGTTGTTTGCTTTCAAAATCAAACGTCTTCTTCTCACCTCTAATTTGCTCTGAAGCATCTGCAAAGGAAAAAAGTGTCTAGGAAGCATTCGTGGCCTAATTTGTTTTCCAGCGACAGAGAATTGGTGGAGCCGAGGGGGTGCTTGCTAATCCACTCTGCTACATTTTGAAGTGCATGATTTGGGCTTTCATAACGAATCAGCTGGTTTCTTGTGGGTATGGCTGGAGAACTCAAGCTGAAGATCAGCCACGGATGACAACTGTGTTAGCATTCTCCCCTTATTACCTCGTAACTTACCCCATGGCCTGTGCATAGAGTCGTAATATCAACCTACTCCTTCTTTCATTTCCTTTTCATTAACTCTCCACTTTCTCTGTCACATTTTAGCCTCCATGCTCAGAGCCTCTCTACCTTTGTGCATGTATTCCTTGTGGTGCCCCCTCCACCTCCTCCGTCATGTCTCAACCTCTTTACTTTTCCTCATTCCAGTCTCCCCTCTCATTAGGTCACAGTTGTGGTGATTTGTCAGAGTGGCTGTGTTGATTAATAGGCCGACGAAGCCCCTATATTTGGGGGCTGTCAGCAGGGCTCCAGAAGCCAGGGCCGCCCTGCTGAGCTCCCTCACCACCCAGGTGGCCCCATTTGGGCTAAATGAGCTGTGAAGGGTCCCGGCTATGCCCGCCTGCCCCACACTAAGACGTTACGCACAAACACACACGGAGCCATAGACACAAAAAAGCCCAAGTACATGCGGGTACACACACACATCTGAAATGAAGTACACATGCAGGCACGCTCACGTACTCAACACCCCGGCTCTCACTGCCATGCACCCCTGCGTTCCCACATGATTTGTCACACTCCATCAATAGACAATAAGTTACTGCCACTCTAGCCTGTCAATGGGCCCTGTCTTCAGCAGATCCCTCTATGCTGTGTCCTAGCCTGGAGGGGGTGGAAGAAGGGTGGAACAGGCGGTTGGTGAGCATGTAGTAGTTAGGTATGATGATGGTAGGGCGAAAAAAAAAAAAAGATTATGAGGGGAAGAACAAACTGCACGTGTTTAAAAGAGAAAGAAAAAAAGACAGGCAGATGGAAAGAGAGAGAGAGGATGAGTAGATACTAGACAAATAGCTTTGCTATTCATCCCACATCCCAGTGGAGGCTTTACAGCATTCGTCCCGATGCACAGGCAAGTAGCCAGGTTCAAGTAAACGGCAGTGTGAGGCTTTATGTGTTTCCGTGTGTGCAGAGTAACATGGTTCGGCTGCTCCAAGCCAATTGCCTGGCCTCGGAGTCGGAGGCGGGGATACGTGCACGAATGCATGTGAAAGTGAACAGCCCTCTTTGCAAGATTATTTTTGTTCCCCCCTAAAGTAGGAAGGGGGAGACCTTGGTGAATGAGATCATCCTGCCATATTTGCAAGCACATGCACTCACACAAAACGCACAAGCACGCACACCTCCTCAGTAATTCAATCTGATTATGGGCGTCGGATGGGAAACTGGAATCTGTGAAGGTCAGTAAAGTCTGAACAGTAACATCCAACACTGCAGGCTACTGCCACTGTCTCAACTTCTACACTGTCATTACCGCTGGCCGCCTCACTCTCGTTATCAACTTACTTCATCAAGTGCACTTCATTATCAGCTTGTCCTTAACAGACAGATGGGATGGACCCTCCAGCAAATGACAGAGTAACTGGTATAAAGTGATTCCTTTTAAAGACTATTCAGTGAACGGGTCATAACACATATAGTCCCCTGGTATTAGTTTATCTGTGATTTACACTTGATTGGACATCTGGAGGAGGAAAAAAAAGTGGTGTGTTTCTTCAAAAAAATACTGTTTAATTGAACAAATGGCAATGCATTATAATTACATCTGAAGTGATTATAGTCATTATGAAGTCGTTGTTTCTGAGACTGTTGAACATATGAAAGGCGGATGGATACACTAGCTGAATAGACAGCTGTTACTGAAGATGTAAGTAACAGACAGCCCTATCATGCTGGCAATATGGACGACCATGAAATTAAGACTCAACATATAGTAATTACAATGACAATGAGCTTTGTTCGAAGTGTCAAGTATCAATCTAACACTTGCCAGCCAGCTTTCATATCATAGCTAATAGGCAGTTGGTGAGCCAGGCCGCTGCCAGCCACTGAACCAAGCTATTCATGAGCTGGCCCAAGTCATTGTGCTTAGCAGTTGATGTAACAGTAACCCACCCATCAGCTACATATGCCCCCATGCAAATGAGTGCATTAGAGGAGACCTTAGAGAGCGGAGTGTGGCCAATAAATCCAGCCGGTGTGAGAAATGTAGCCTTTACCATGCGTGTCCAAGCCCATATATTTAAACTAATTACATACACCATACCAGGTAATAAAAGTCTGCATGCCATCAATTCTGACATCTCATCCAGGGAATGCAAGAATGTCTATTACTATCTATAAATCCTCAGGATAGTGATCTTCTCTAGGTGTAAAGTGTGTGAAAAGGTATAGTTGTGGGCAGCTGTGTTAGAAACAGAAGTTAAGTCAGCAGAGATTCCTACATATTTATGATGTATATGTATGTGCGCGCTTTCAAATATATCTACTGATAATGTACTGGAGGACACAAGTGAGTTGTAAGTCAGCCTCAGAATGCAGGAGGTGCCACACAAAGAGACGAACTCAGAAATGGAGTTCAAACCATTTGTGTGTTCTCTGCTGGCTCTAATCCAGAGTGAAAAGACAAAACAACAAATAGCTGATTCAGACAGCAGTAAAACATGGGAGAGATAGTAGTTTTGGCTGCCTGGGGCTCCTATCCAGGTGTTCCACGCCGCTTCCTGACAGGCCCATCACACCTGAGGTCAGGCGGAACACGGCTGCAGGTACTTTCACTTTCAGTGGTCATGCCTTGCATGTAAGAAAAAAAAAAGCATAGAGTTTGCTGAATGCCCACAGACAGCAGATAAATAGATGTAGTCATAGTATCTCCCCTCACTCTCCCTTCGGCTTTGTCTGCAGTGCACCTGAGCATATGTCTGACCCCCACCTGTGGATGGAAACCCATTAAAGAGAGGATGAGATGGTAAAAAGAAATCAAAGCAGAGAGGGAAAGATGAGGAGACTGAAAGATGGATAGCCAGGAGGTGATGAATCCTGTATTTGGAGGGGGGGAAAGGACAAAGGTCAAAATTCCAAAAGCACTTCTAGTATTTAAAACAATTGTATTGCTGTCAGTATGAGCCTTTGTTAAGGTCATCATTAGACATACATAACAGCCAGTTGGAGACCTACATATTTTATTTTATTTTAGCTACTAGGTAAGTAGGTGTAGTCTATAAAATATAATAAATAAAGGGATTACAATAGCTACTGTACAGAGCATACATACATAACTATCAAAGCCTTCTGAAAAAAGCAGCATAAAGTTGAGAGACAAATATTCAGTGTCTACAATATTCCAAATATTAGCAAAGCTCCATTTGAATGACTGTGTTTAAAAACAATCATGCAAGCCTGTTCTCTCTCCCTCTCTCCTTCTTTCTGCTACACACCACTTTCATGGGATATTACCCACCGAGTTACCACCAGATTCCAGAGAAAGAAAAAAAAAAAAGGGGGGGGGGGGGGAAAAAAAAAAAAACAAAAAAAACGATCATCAAAAAAAAAAAAACAACAAAGAAATT
>VURO01050053.1:17309-31159 GCA_015108175.1 Pelvicachromis taeniatus | reverse complement strand
ATTTTGGTGTGTATTTTTTTTTTTTTGTGTTTCTCTTTTTTTTTTTTTTTTTTTTGATGCAATGCCAATGCTTTTATTCTTTGCTTCAGGCAAAGCAGGGCACAGGAGCAGACGCCTCTGTGATTTATGTACCTCCTCCGTTCGCGGCAGCAGCCATCATTGAGGCCATTGACGCAAAGATACCCCTGGTGGTGTGCATCACTGAGGGCATCCCCCAGCAGGACATGGTTAAAGTCAAACATAAGCTTCTTCGCCAGGGCATTACTCGCCTCATAGGCCCAAACTGCCCAGGAGTCATTAATGTAAGTGCATACATAAATACACAACGGAGGACAAATATACTTATTTCTATTTCCTTTTTTGTGAGTGGGGGTGGCTGACATTCCTTCTCATGGAGTCACTGAGAATTAATGCAGTAACAATAACAGTGATTTGTTTTCTTTTTAGTTTCATGGGAGTTTGTCCAGTAGATAAAATGGAGAAAATGACAAATGAGTGTTTTTTATGAAGAGACATTTTAAAAATTATTTATTTTATTATTATTATGGAAGAAAAAAGTTAAACAGGTTTTTAAATTAAAAACCTTCCTGTAGTAATTAAAATGAAGTGATACTGAACTGCAAATAAACAACAATCATGATTTCAAACTGTCATAAATCATTAAAAATATGTTTTGATTTAGATACAAACTGAAATATGTGGGCTTTGTTTGTTTTCTCAGCCTGGGGAATGTAAGATTGGCATCATGCCAGGCCACATTCACAAGAAAGGAAGAATCGGTGAGTGGCGATGTGTCTAAGGTCACACAGTCAAAAGCTTTAAATGTTTAGCTTAATCAAATGTTACTTTAAAATGCCAAAAGTAATTTTATTTAAGAATGTGTAAAATCTACAGTGCTTACATGGTGGTGTAGAACCTCGCTGGTCACTTCAACAGGTACACCTTGCTAGTATCAGCTTGGACTCCCTTTCAACTTCAGAACTTTCTTAATTCTTCATGGCACAGATTTAACAAGATGCTGGAAACAATCCTCATGTTCGACTGCTGTAACAGAAGTTGAGACTTCTCAGACCAGTCAGCCTTTTTTCCCCAATTTTTTGTTGTCCAGTTTTGGTGAACCCTGTTCTATGTTCACACGAGTGGTATCTGCAGTGATCTGCTGCCCTGATGCTTCAAGGTTTGAAGAGTTTTGCATTCAGAGATGCTCTTCTGCATACGTTGGTTGTAACGAGTGCTAATTTGGGTTACTGTTGCCTTTCTATCAACTTGAGGCAGTCTAGCCAGTCTCCTGCCTCTTTCTCATTCTTTGTATGCCCTAGAGATGGTTGTGCAGGGAAAAACAGATCAACAGTTTTTGAAATACTCAGATCAGCACATCTGGTAATAAAAACCAAGCATCGCTCAGGCACTTAAATCACCTTTCTTTTCTCATTCTAATGGCTGAGTTGGCTGCTGTGTGATTGGCTGCCTAGATAGTTGTGCTAACTAGAAGTTGGATATGGAAACTCAAATAGGGCAAAATTCAAAATGAACAACATTCACCTGTTAAATCAGGCTTCTTCAACCACCGTCTTTAAATAGCTGACGAAAACACGCTGCCTGTCTTTCCAACTTTTTTTTTTTTTTTTTTTAACACAGCACTATTTACATCCAACATTGAGCTCCTGCTGTTGACAGCTTGATGTGCAGCATGTGCTACTGGCTAGTGAACCTTTACAGGAAGTCTGTTTCATATGTAGTAAATCGCCTGCTATGTATTATTATTATTCTTACCGCAGCATAGACGGAGCAGCTGTTATGATGGTGATCTGTTTTGTATTTTCTGTCTTGGTGACAAAAAAATGACAGCCGCATTTTATTTTATTATATCACCCCTGACCAATTTTTATTTTAATGATGTTTAATTGTTAAAAAAAAAGAAACCTAAGAAGTTTTAAAAATCTTTCTTTCAGGCATTGTTTCTAGATCGGGTACCCTGACATATGAAGCTGTGCACCAAACTACACAAGTAGGCCTGGGCCAGTCACTCTGTGTTGGTAAGCTACCGATGACTTTTGGCATATTAAATTTAAACTTGTGCTGCTGAACATATTCTTATATCTGTGCAACATAAAACAAGCTTTTAACTGCTCGAAGTAGATGCCAAGGAAATTTTGCAGGCATGAACAGAGAGAATTTTATATTAGTATGTGCTGCATTTGGTTTGAAGACATGCTGGTCACTTATTACCAAGCACTCAACATCACATCCTTATATTTAATTTAAGGCTCACTGTGAATGTTGGCAGGACCTTAGACGTGATAAGATATTAGACTTTCATCTTTAATAATTACTCCAGAGATTTAAAAAAAAAAAAAAAGAATATTTTACAGGACTTGGTAGAAATAGGAAGGTGATCTTCCAAGTTCACCTCTAAAACTCATCAGATGCTAATACATTTCAGCAAATAGCGCAGACATTTTCTAATAAAAAGGCACTTTTCTGATCAGTGCTCAGAATATTCCTCTCAGATCTGAGCATTAAAGGTGCTACTATCTTTGAAGAGCCCTATTGAGATCGGACAGATCCATTGAGTGGCTCAGATGGATGTAGAAACTTACTTTCAAAAGTCTTTGTCCTGAAAATCTTAAGGATAGTGTTCTTCATCTCACTCGCACATCTATAGCTGTATATAAAATGTGATCGTGTACTATATATCTTAAACAATGAATTCAATGAGTAAGCACTCTTTTTTTTCATTTAAATTCATGCTTCTTTCTTTTTAAGTACATCACAAAAAAGACAACACTAGTTTTTCCACATTGTGTAAAATAACGGCACTAAATAAAAGCAGATATAGGATTGCAGGTAATATCATATTTTCTGCATATCTTACATGTTTATCGATGTGGGACTTTCCATTACCCACCCATCTGTTTATTACCCTACTCTCTCTGCAGTTTGTCATAGCCTTGTTTTAATAATTCATCGATTTACACCACGGATTAACAACACATGCTGCTTGATAGCACAACCTGTGACATTTTCCCAAACTCTGTTTCCTGCTGTTTGGAAACCCAGTCTATTCATTCATCATTTTTGTATCGCTCCCTATTGTCATTCTCAGTATGAGCATCAGCATGTTTGCTTTCTGGGAGGCAGCTCAGAATATCGGTTTCAATTTTATTAGAACATCTTGACATTCAGTAATGACACAATCACATCCAGCTCTGTTACATTTTGGCAAAACATCAAAAGATTAACTGTTTTACAAAAACAAATTCTTTTGGCCAACTTGTGTGCCACCAGAAAATCCATATCAAAGAGCTACTTGGACTCTGGAATTAAATGAAAAACAACTTGGCTTCATCATTATTTAGACATTTTAATTATGGAGTGTCCTCTAGCCAGACTTCATAAAGCGAGTGCCGCAACAGTATTAAATATTGTAGAGTTCATTAAAGGGAGTTTATTGGTGGGTCTGCTCGTGACTTCTGAAGTTGAGTATGACCTAGGGGCTACAGCAAATTACAGTTAATGCAATATTTAATATCACTGTCATCTTTGTTGCTGTTAATGTGGGTGCTCTTTGATTAGTATGCATGTGATTTTTTTTTTTTCTTTTTTCTTTGTGTTGCCAGGTTTTCTAATGGTGTGAATATAAATTAAGAAGACATTGAGTCTGTGGGGATTTGTCTTGTGGATATTTGCCCATGCTTTTGTAGATCCTGATGGAAAGTATTGTTAAAAATGATTATTGCACCCCTGTGGCTTTCAAAAGCTTTGTAATTCGTGTTTCCTGGATATGAAAGGAAATACATTAAAGTAACACGCAGAGATGTAGATGATTTGGGACAATTGAAGTAAAACTGAAAAATTATTGAGAATGTTTTTTTTTTTTTTTTTTTTTAAACTCTGTCCAGTTTAACTTTGTATTTCTCCCCTAATAAAATGTCTCAGAAATGACACGGCAGCTATTTTTAGTTTTATGGAGCTTTCCAGCGTTTCCAGTTCATTGCTTTAGCTTTCTGTCACTGGTCTCCCAGAGAGTAGGCAGCTGTTGCAACCCCTCCCCCCAATAAAACCTTGATATAAAAAGTGTATCAAAGTTCAGACCGACAAGGTTGGTAGCTAACTGAAGCTAAAGTTGCTAAAGACTAAAAACCTAACCTTAACCTAGACCTTATGTAAATCTTCTGTCTGTGTCAGGGGTCGTGGCCATTATTTGCCTTGATGATGCTGACATTGCAAGTAATAGGACATTTAAAGATGTCAGTGTCCAATATTTATTTGTTGTGCAGAGTCAATTTTGTGCTGGTGAAATGCTAAACTAGAGCTGAAAAGTCACTTGATAAACAGCATATTGTACATCATTTGCTAATCAAGGCACTGCTCAATGAAAATGAGACCAGATTCACAGGGAAATTATATCAGTCAGTTAATATTGTTGTGGTGTGAAAAAGTCTGGGCAAATCATCCCCAGATTATCTTGGTGGTGGTTATCGGATTTTGTTGACGTGAAGCTGGCGTTCAGTGGCTGCTTATTTGATGAAGGCTGAACAGCCATGTGATCCTCATTCACGGGCATTATCATTATCAAGTGTTTGATTTGCCTCCTGCAAGGTATTGGTGGGGATCCGTTTAATGGCACAAACTTCATAGACTGTCTGGAGGTGTTCCTGCAGGATCCCAAGACGGAGGGCATCATCCTTATTGGAGAAATTGGAGGAAATGCAGAGGAGAATGCAGCAGAGTACCTGAAACAGCATAACTCTGTAAGGAAATGACACACTGGACACCCATAATCTCAGTTCACTCTCCCAATAATATCCCCTCACACATCGCTTCACCTCAACACATATATCTGTTCTTATAAAAAATGTATCCTTTTCTAAATTAGCTCTCAGTTATGCCCTTTCAAAATATGTCATATCAAGTGAAGACTGGAAGCCATCATATGAGCTATGAGCGTGTCTCTTTTTGATCGTATCTTCAGGCTGGCTTTCTTACTTCTCTGTCAGTGTTATTTGTGTGATCAAGATAAGGTGACAGATGGGATGAAGGTATGATTCACAGGACATGTTCTGAAATCAGCACTGCTGATGAACAGTGAACCTTTTGTGATGCCCACATGTGATAAAGAGCAGGGTGAGGATTGACTTGTGTAGCCAAGTGGCTGTGAACTTGTGTGCATATATTTTTTATTTTTTTTACTTCGAGGACTGAACTTGGTGTTTTGCAGAATACTTGTAGCCTGTTAATTTTTCCGTGTGCATGCGTTTGCGTCTGTGTCCGCGTGCGCGCTTATGGTGCTCTCGAGCTGAGAAATGAATTTGATTTGCCCTCAGCTTCTCTAATGCATGCAAATCTCCTGCTGGCGTCTCAGGAGACTAACTTCTCACACTCAACAAATAAAGTACAAACACCCGCCACCCAATCACCCAGAGTGTTGACAGGAAGGGACAGTTCAAATGAAACACATGCAAGAAAAAGCCCAGCAGAGCGTGGGAGTAAGCTGCAGATCTCACGTTGAAAGTTAATTGTGTAGAACGTCGTGCATAAAATAGCATTCTTTAATTGTAATAGTTGAAAAAGGTTACAGGGATATCTGAAGACATTGTTTATACTTTACCTCAACTTTTCTAGATTTGGATACATTCAAATTCAAGTCACTGATGCACTGCCAACGGTGTGCTCCCATAAGTGAAAATTGCATTTATGGAAATGGCTGTGTCTGGAATAAGCAGTAGGTTATCTTAAAAGAAAATGTTAATACACGTAAGTATGTTTTCCTTCTGTCAGTATTGTCTTGGCTTTAATAGCGGGGTGGAAAACACCAAAACCTGGTCTAATAAACAGATCTGATCTTGGATTTATCTAAAACAATTAAGTTAAAGGTGAGAGGAGGGAAAAAAGAACT
The DNA here is from genome assembly GCA_015108175.1 of Pelvicachromis taeniatus. Classification (NCBI taxonomy): domain Eukaryota; kingdom Metazoa; phylum Chordata; class Actinopteri; order Cichliformes; family Cichlidae; genus Pelvicachromis; species Pelvicachromis taeniatus. Next base: position 25,260 of record VURO01050053.1, on the reverse strand, counting down.
TATCAGATATTATTGTTTAGTGTCAAGCACATTATAAAACAGACAATGTGCGTCATCAGGGTAGCGTAGGTGTGATTTGATTACATTTGATTGACAGTGGTGATATAAGCGAGCAACCCACCTTCTATTTTGTTCCAAACTAAATCCCACATTTCAGATTGGTTCATCAATTTGGAAAGGGTCTGGAGCTGTGCTTATTAGCATTAAGCTTACACATCTCTCTAATGCTCATTGTTTGATATTGTGGCATTTGGTTTGATCCCCTCTGATATATTTGATTTTTCAAAAAGGCTCTTATTTGTATTGATCTGTCTTTGGATTTCCATCTTTTAGTATTATTGGTGCCTTGCCACCACCTTCTACCAGTAGTGGCAGAGAAGCTTACTACCAGACCTACGTGAGACCACATGTCATCACATAAACTTTTCATGTAATCCAACGAATGCTCGAAAATCAAAATGATATGACCATTCCCAGAGCGCAGCACATGTAGCAGAGTTCATAAATGGTGGAGGTCATTGTTGTCCCTGTTTGTTTGTTTGTTTGTGTTTTTTACAGTAGAAATCCTATCAGTTTGATTGATTGATTGATTTATTTGCTAAAATTTCAAACCACCCACACACCAGCAACAGCACCACCATAAATCAGCTATTCTTGGGTCTTTTAGCGTGCATCACATCCACCCTGTTTTTATATAAACAGACCTCCAAACTGATTCGACATCTTTCAAAAACAGTCTCCTACTCCATAATAATTGGGTTTTATTGAATGGATGCTTTTTATTTTGAGCAAATTATTATTTTTCCCCCAGCTGAACCTGGCACAACACAGCCATTACAGGAAAGATTAAAATATCTGATGTGAAGTAAACAAAACAGTTTTGTGCTGAGCTATTGTAGATGAGTATGTATTCACAGAGGGCCACATTACTCATTTTAAGACGTTAACCCAGAAACTGTTCCTTAAATGCCTCGTTTCGCATTAGCTTGACAGATTGTGCCACATTGGACACGTTGTGTATTCAGTGGCCATTGAAATTAAAGGTTGAGTGTCATGATTGATTTGTGTCATGCAACATTTAATAAATTGATCTCCTGGTGTGAGAACGACACATTAGACCAAAAGGTGAGAAAGTATTGATTTCAGTATCCATCAGTGTTACAGCTGAGTTACTGCACACTGTTTTGTCTACCGTTGCTTTAATTCAGTGAAATTCAAGAAAACAAACTCATGCTTCCCACTAGGTTCTGCTGTCAGATTTTATGATGTAGGGCATATGTCAGCATTAAGCCTTCATTGGTGTTGATGCCCTCTATTGCCAGCAAAAAGTGGTTTTATAACATCACCTGTATCAACGGTTTATCAATACAAGAGTCTCACAGGCTTTGTAACAGAAAAAGGCTTAAAATTGGGTCGTGCTTATCAAATAGCTCATAGTATTTGGCAGCTCGACTACTGTGGTGGGTATGTGTAAATGAAATGTCCTCACCCCATCTCCACCTGACCTTTTAAATAAGCATTTTGTTCAGTGAAAAACCCACCCCTGAAAATCAAGGAAGGCTGTAGTTTGGATGAAGTCTGAACTTAAAGCTCTGGCACGTGTTATTTACACCCCGCTCTCGTCATGTTGGTAAGGCCACCTGCATGTCCCAGTTTTACTTTTAAGCTTCTGAAAACAATTCCTCAATTTAGAGCAGGTTATTTTGTGTTTCTAGAACAAAGGCCTTTTCCAGGCATGTTGGCACAGAGGAGGTGCTCGAACGTTATATTATGCGATTGGTCTCATAATTAAGGTAATAAATCTGTACAGCTAACATTGGAAGACAAAAGACGGGTAAAGGGATATTGTAATATGACACCCTTCCCTGTATGAGTTGTTACTTGGAGCCCGGGGAAGCAGGGATTAATGGAGTAATTAAACCTCTTGCGTTTGAGGTAGATTTAAGACTTGATCCACACGAGGTTGGTTTGTTTATTTAGAACGTGATTTGACTTCTGAATACTGAGTGGGCTGTTTGTGCTAATTTGTTTTTATGCATACATTTTCAACGCATAGAACAGATGCTTCCAACATATTTGGGGCACTTTAAAATGATGTTCCCTCCTTCTTTTCATTTCCCTGTTAACTGTTCAAGTGTTAATGCCTCATTAGTGGTGCATTTCTGAGCCAAGGTCCTCAGCATTTCTGCGGCTGGTGTATGTCCTGTGAGTCTTAATTATCAGAAGTCATCTCTAGTATATATTAGAGCTGCCATTTTGTTCCTGCCAGTGTCAGGTTTGAATCTGGAGCTGAAATGGCAGTTTGAAGTGGGTGTCTTTGAAGGACCTCGCTGTACTGCTGTAAAGCATGCCACATTCACCCTCTGAAAGCAGCTCGCCAGATGAGCCACAGCCTCTGTTGAAAGCACAGGACTAAGGCTGCGTGCGTGCATTTGTGTTTGTTTGTGCGCGAGTTTAAATTTGTGCATGCGCACACGCACCAAGCCATCCTCTGCAATTATGTTGTTATTCCTAAGTATGAAATATTAGCTGCTGTTCATGCACACACACACACACACACACACACACACACACACACACACACACACACACACACACACACACACACACACACACACACACACACACACACACACACACACACACACACACACACACACACACACACACACACACCCTGTCCCTCTTGCTGGTTGTGTTATTGGTGAAGATGAAATATTAGCTCTCTTCACCTTGGAAATGATCTTAACTGTTGAATGTATCATCCATCAGTGAGAAAGCAGTATAGATGGACACTGAGCTAATCAGTGCCTACATGACTAATTACCATTTTAGAAATGAGATGATATGAAACGGCAGGAGCCTGAACCCCAATCTGGTCATACACCAACCCATGCAATTAAATGGCTTGATTGACCCTTTGTTTTAATATTGCAGACTGAGACAGAGATGGCGGGTTAGACAAGCCTGTTATCATGGGATTCTCTGATAGGAGGACACGGGGTGTTTAATTTCTAATGAATGAATAAAATGCAGGTGCAGAAAGAGGATTCACTTTTTGTCTTGAGTGCTTTCTAACGCTAATTGCATCTAACACTTGAGCCGTTTCCCCTTTTCTTGGCATCTTTCCCCCATATTTTTTTTATTTTTTTTTTTATGTTCATATTTTCCTTTTTCTCCTTTTCCGTTGTCTAGGGTGATAATTCAAAGCCTGTGGTATCCTTCATCGCGGGTCTAACTGCTCCTCCTGGCCGTAGAATGGGCCATGCTGGCGCCATCATCGCTGGCGGAAAGGGTGGAGCCAAAGAGAAGATCGCAGCCCTCCAGTCAGCTGGAGTTGTAGTCAGCATGTCCCCTGCTCAGTTGGGCAGCACTATGTTCAAGGTGAGTCACTTGGACCCAGTAAATATTCAAAGGCTCAAACATAAGTAATCATGAACTGTGATGGAAAGTACTATAGTAAGGCTCCAATGTATCAGTGATTGATAAAAGTGTCAGAAATGACTGAAGGCGACATTAGATTGGTGGAGAACGGCAAGCCTTTTTGCTAGCAGTGCCATAAATAACAAATGGCCAGGTGTGTGTATTTGCATGGTGAAATTAAAACAGTGTTTTAATTGCCATTAATATGAAGCTTGATCCAGGGCTAGCATTTGTTACAGTAGCCCAGTTATGTCGCCTAAAATCATCAAATCAAGTCTTGCTGAAAATGAAAGGTGAAAATACATACTTTATCAATAGCTCCATTTTCTACAGTTGACCATGAATCCACATTTTAAACATTTTCTACTGGAGCTCTTTGTCCTTGGATTCTCATGAGAGATCTGGGGGATTTACATCGTGCTTCTTTAAGCCCTGATGAGTTTGCATGTCAGTTGGGTGATATGAGTCTGTTTTAGAGAAAAAGTCATAATTTTTCTTTCTTTCCTTTTTTTCTTTGTAATACAGGCGGACATATATTTTTTCCCAGAGTACCATTCAGATTAAAAACTTTAAAGATGTATGATGAGTTCTTAAACTATGATTCAGTGCTACATATTAAACTGCTAAATCGTAGATCAACAAGTGCTGCTTCAACTACCTACAGCAGTAAAAAGGTGCTTATTGTTAATGAGTCAGTGAGTTCAGTGAGGTACATTTTGTAGTTTATTTTGTGTAAGAAGCACTTTTTACTTTGTGCAAAAATGCAATTTGCTGGTTTACACTAATATGCTTAAACAAGGTGTTTGTCATTGAGTTGTACAATATGGTTATACTATAAAATAAGACATATTAATTACTACCCACCCCCCAAATATCTTCATATTAAAAATGAAATTATTCCTACTTTATTATTATTATTATTATTATTATTCCTACTAAGTGCAATTCTTATAAGAAAAAACATATCTACAGTAAGGGACATTATTTTGATCCCTCCTGAATTTTTAAGTTTGCTCACATAAAGAAATTGCAAGTCTAATTATTGTGGTAGTTTTGTTTTAATGGAGGGAGACAGGAAATCACCACAAAATCCAGGAAAAATGCATTACGTTATAAATTAATTGGCCTGTTATTAAGTGAAATAAGTATTTGATTTGAGTTAGTAGTTGGTGGAGAAACCCTAGTTGACTTGCACAGTGGTAAGATGCTTTCTGTAGTTGATCACCAGGTTTGCAAGATTGCAGGAGGGATTTTGGTTCACTCCTTTTTACTGAAACTCTTTAAATGATGCTCGGCAGCTTGAAGCTTCACAATATTACATTAGGAATGAGGTCTGAAGACTGGATAGGTTCCTCCATGACTTTAATATGCTTTTTAGGCACTCCTCTGTTTGCTCCTTTGTTGGCTACCGGGTGGACGCCCTACCGGGTCATAAAAATGTATTTGAATTTCACTGAGTGAAAAATTTAGTTTTTTTTTTTTTTTTTTCTTTCTGGATTTTTAATTGTTCTGTCTGTCTTGATTAAAATGAATTACCATAAAAATTAGAGACTGCTAATGTCTTAATAAGTGGGCAAACTTACAAATTCAGCAGGCGATCCAATGTGTCTGTGTGTGGATGATAGCTGATGGATAGTTAAACTTTTAACAGTAATTCATGATATGAAAATGCTTACTGCTGGAATATTTAGTCATTGGTGGGAATGGTATTAAAAATGCTTCCCTTTTTAGATAAGAAGCAAGCAGAATTCTTAATAGTTTAACTATAGTCCCAAACTACTAATGTCACATTTGTTTCTTCAGATCTTTACATATATGCGATTTAAAAATTAGAACAACAAATGCATACAAAGCAAAAAAGCTACACTTTGATGACATCTGTGCATAAACGTGTGGTTCATTGTCTAATGTGGACCTAATAAAATATATTTATTTCCATAAACTTTAAAAATAAAATAAATGCAATGTATCAACTGATGAATAAGCATATTTTAAACATAATTACACACAAATATGATTGTGGTAATTCTTCTCTTTAGTTGGCAGACCAAAATATCTTGTGATCCTGGTCACTTGTGTCTCTTATCACAGTGAAATTACTCATGTAAGGAGGTTTATTTAGCTATTTATCTCTTCTGAGTAGCAAAGGTTGAGATTGAACTTTTAATATGCTATAAAGAAAGGCAGAAGAGAAGGGCAGAAATTAATAAATGTGTGTTTACTGTGGCAGAGTTGCCGGCATTGCCTCTTTATTTCAGTTTATCTCGAGGGAAGAACTGTTAACAAGATGTATAAAAAGTGAAAGCATGTATTACACCCATTCATCATCTTATACTTTCATTACCACTGCTGGCACTACTGCACGCAGATATAGATTTACATGACTTTCTTTCCCAAAGTTTAATTCATAATCATTGTGTGTAATGATGAAAAACGTGCTGCGTGGTTGCTCATATTGCTGCAAGTTGTGTTCATACATCTCTGTTAATCTCATTGACCGCCTTAATCGGAGTAATAACATGTAAGAGAAGCAAGTAGAAATAATGCTATCTCTGCAGGCACGAACAACAACCGGGGCATTACTGCAGCCGCTGACCTGCACGAACCTCAACATCAGGAGTCCAAACGTGCATCTGCAGAAATCTATACATGCGTCATCAAATGTAATCCGATACAGATATTATAACAGTATCGAGAAAACGTTGACATTTCAGAAGTGGCAAGGTTTCAGTAAAATCTCTAATTTTCCAGGTATTAATAATACTTTAGCCTCATAAACATCTTAATGGAACATGACTGCTTTTTGTTCCCATGCACATCCTCGTGCCATGTTCATTATAAGAATAATCAAGTACAGACTGCAAGCTCACTTATGAGAAGGACACAGTATACTAATAGTGCCTCCTTCGGTCATTCTGTGTGTAGCCATAATAAAAGTAACAAAAATATATATATTATTAATAAAATATGGCAGAGTGAGGAATATTTATTCCTAAGATGTAGCTTTGGTTCTTTGTTGTCTAATGCATGTTAGACAGGAAAGGTGTACATCTTCAGCATCAAGCTGCACAAACACACTGAACCAGCAATGGAGCTTTTTTTTTCTCTTCCCAATCCGAAGGAGATTTCAGACGAGGTGAAGATCAGCCAACGACCAGTTCATGGCTCATATTTAGCTAGAAATAAAATCACCCTTAACAGATTTAAAGCCTGAAGTTTTCTTCTTTTTTCCTGATATTTTTTTGTGTAATATTTTATTCATCTTTACAGTTTTGGTTTGTTTACTGCACCCTTCCTTTCCCTCAGATCTCAGGATTGTGATTATCCTTTTACTGTTTGTGCCGTTTTTATTGTTTCAGCAGTGCTAGTACACCCTTTTTATTTCTTATTCAAGATAACTAGAAACATTTTCTTGTACATGTACTGTAACAAATACACACAGTACAACTTCTAAAATATTGAATCTCCAAATAACATGAAACACACAATAAGGGGGAAAAAGAAAGTCTTAGGAGCTCCTGACTACAAAAATAATCTTCCAAGAGAACTGCGTGGGTGTGATTTTAATCATGTAGTATTAGTTATATAAGCAAACAACCTTACAAATGTCATCAGATTCCTTTGTGTCTGAACTATGATGGAAGTGTGTGACATTATCCATTTCAAAACAATCTCTGCCCACTGCAGACCAGCAAAAAATGCAAAAAAAAAATGTAGTTGCGCTGGGTGTAAGAAGAAATCAGTAAACCTATATTTATCTGAGAACAACTTAATTTATATGCAAAGGAAGAATAATTATGACCTTTTACTTGTTTACAAAATCAGACAGTATTATCCTATCCCGCTGATAAAGCTGCAAAGGTTTATGGGGACACAAAAATGTCGAATCTGGATTTTGTTTTTGTAACATATTTAAAAGTTAAAGCAGGCGTACTGACCATATTTACAATGCCTGCTTTCTTCATGTATCCGCGCCCAAGTGTGTCACAGCTGTCATTGCCTGCTTGTAAAGGTTTTGCTTTTCTTTCACATTACATGTTCGTCTGCTCTCCCCAGTTTCAATCCAGGCGTGTTCTCACCTGTCGCTTTTGAGTGGCAACCTCTACTTTGCTCATTTTACTCCCCCTCTTGCTCTTGACTTGTCAAGCATCAGACGCGGTCTCACAAAGAAGGCTTTTTTTCTTCTTCTTTTTCTTCTCCCCCTCCCTCACAGACAGCTCTGCTTTCTTACCTTAGTGCTATGATTCCTGTCTTGTACCCTTGAGTTAGTGTCTGTTGACACGGACCAACAAAGCATCTGTCTGCTTGTCACAAACACCCCCTCTTTTTTTTTTTTGTTTCCCTTTTTTTTTTTTTTTTTTTTTTTTTTTCAATCTTTTTTTTTTTTTTTTTTTTTTGAGCGACGTTCCAGTCACACTCCGTACCAGTTGATGGCGGTAATGCACCATTCAGTTGTTTGCCAACCGCCAATAAAAGCTGCCAGATTTCCCTATGATACTTCTGGAATTGGAGTTTGCGCTGGCTGTCT
>VURO01050053.1:0-12435 GCA_015108175.1 Pelvicachromis taeniatus | reverse complement strand
CCCCCCCCCCCCCTGTATTGAAGCTTCTTATTCAACATCCTTTTTTAATATAACCACAATCCTCCTCTGTACAAGTCCAAACCACCACAGCCTTGTTGCTCTAATTTTATCTCCAATAATTTAAGATGTCCTTCCGACAAACTCAATATTTGGTATGACCAGCACAGACTGAACTCTCTTAGACAGCTTTCATGTTATTTCTTTAAGTTGTCTTAAGCAATAGTTGTCCATGCTTCTTGAAGGACATTCAAACGTCTTTTTTGGAAGTTTCTGCTGTTTGTTTGGTTCTCTGTTGAGATGATTCCACACTGCTTTAGTAATATTGAGGTACATGCTCTGGGAGACCAATCCACGAGTGCCATTATGTGCTTTTCTATCCAGGTATGTTTTTACTGTATTGACAGTAAAAAAATAAATAAATACCTGCATAGGTATATTTGATGGGATCAAGCTGTTACATTCAGATACATTCAGATGGTATTGTATGTAATTTCAACAACAAGGACAAGGAGTCTAAAGGTACAATTTAAGTTCTCTGGTTTCTTCATCCTTTGAGTGACGTGTCAAAAAAAAAATCTTAACAAACAAACAAAAAATAGCATTTCTTTAAAAATGGTCAGGTACGAGGACTGGACTGACAATGTGTGAAAAAACAGCCAATTTTCAAAGACAAACTTTGAACATTGGCTTCAGAAAATCTGGAGAGCTGCTATTCAAGACCTCTTTAAAAATTATAAGAAAGTCTGGCCTTTGAAAGCAAATATAAAGTAATTAGGGGTGACTCAATAATTTGCTCAGTTATATGTTTTTGTTACTACTAGCTTTTAAAAGAGGCGTCTCAGTCGTAATAAGTGCTCATTAGCTGTTTAATAAAGGAGCGCCTGATGTTTCATAGGTATGGAAAAAGCCATAGTAAAGCATTAGTAAAGGAATATTGACATTTTGGAAAAACATCCCAATAAATGTACACAGCTGACAGTCACCGATTTATTAGAAGTTACTCAACATATAAAACTGGGATTCCTCACAGAATAATCAAAAAGCAAACCTAAGTTCAATTCAGCAAATCTTCCATTTAGAGGTTTTCATGTTGTTCACATTTTAGTTGCTCTCAGCTCCAGTGCTGTTTTCTGTGACTTCAAAGTAAACATTTGAACTTTTCTTCTTCCAAAAATCATGTTATTATTATCATACATTAATGTTACATCTTCTCAGTGTTATATAAATAAGCCACTCATTTGTCTTTTCATGAAAAAACAAGTCCAGTAAGTCAAAGTTTTGCAAGTAAGCTGCCTGTAAAATGTAATGTTGTTGTTGATAGTATATGAAACAAGAAAGAGGATGAGCTATAAATAAAATGCTATTTTTGCTTCCTAATGAATGCCATGTTAATAGCTCAATAACAATAAACAGTATTAACATCTTACAAACAGATTATAACGTACCTAATGGTATTATTCAATGACATTAGGCTCAATTTCTAAATCTTTTTGTTTAAAACTGTGCCACAGTTTCAACCTCACAGGAGAGAAAACCTGAGGATTTGGAAAAAGGATAAATTCATTTACAGCCGGGTCCACTGGTGAACATGTCATGACAATAATGGTGAGCTCACATGCTGGGTTATCATGTCCAACCAGTCAGTGCCGTGGCTCATCAGCATTCCTCCCAGTGGGAATGACAGCACTGTGGGCTGATACTGAGAAGGGGCTGGCTTTGATGTGCAGGGGTAAATTTCTATCATATCATCATGGGTGGCTTTTAATTTGCCTAAAATGATGTTTGTTAAAAAAAAAAAAAATGTGAACAAGGCTGACACAAATATGAATTCTAAAAAAAAGATCATTACAGTTCCTTTCACGTGTGTGAAACCCTCTCATCATATTTGATTACTGCTAACATTGTTTTTTTGGTCATTTCTGTCCTCCAACAGGCCAAAAAGCAGCAGCCTTTTAGGAAGCTGAATCGTGTTGTTCAGCAGGCGAGACATTCCAGTGAAAGTGAAATGCAGTTAGCAGATCTTACAGAGGGATGTCTAATGTAAGTTCCTCTGATCGTTAAACGCTTATTTGAATTTCAGTTTACATGCTGCTTTGTTTGTCTGCAGCCGCAGGATGGAGGGATCTCTTCATAAGTCATGATTCACAGCTCCGGGTGATGCCTCAGGATGTGAGATGCTGCAGTAGTTGAGGTGCTTTATAAAGTTTATCATCTTTGAGCTTAGAAATAACCCAAGCTTCAGACAGATCTTAGGAACTTATTGTTGAAATTCTGTTAGACAACGCACATTTTTATTGATTCGCATTTTATTCATAGCCAAGTTTGGGAATTCACCTGCTGCCGTCTCCACAGTCACTCTGGGCCTTCATAACAACAGCCCCGCACACGATAAAGGTATTGTAACTTCTATTTCACCAGAAGGATGACTGACCAGAGGATTACTGTTAAGAGCTGTCTCAAACTGCATCGTTTCCCGATTGATGTATTGATCGCAGCCATTGTGTTCCTCACAGCACAGAGGTTAGTTTACCTGCACTTTTGATAAGGAGAAGATGGAAGAATGCTCTATTTTGCCGCATAATGGCTTCCTAACAGCCTGGAGTCTCATCAGAAAGGCAGCGATCTCCTCTGGCAGCTCATTCAGTCCCTTATAGCACAATGCTGCAGAGTACCTTCTTGTGCTGCCTATCCATCATACCCCGAGAAAACACACCAGATCAAGTAATGTTAGCCGTAACACAGTTTAAGCTTTTCTCTGTGTTGTGCTTTTATTAAATTTAGCGCCAGTGCAGAGAGTCTCCCTGGACAAGTTGATAGCTAGACAAAAGTCCAAGTGGAAACAGCTACTGTATAACAACACTTTGGAAAAGGTGGAAAGAAAATCTCCCGTGATTTAAAGGTTACAGGTGTGATGCCTGAAAAAGGTAGAAAAAGGTTCGTTGGGCTATAGAGAGTCCTATACCACCCCAGTTATTGAAGAATACCTGGAGCAAATGCAGCAGTATGGACTTGTGTCTAGTGAAATTTTTTTGATTGAGAATTAAAAAAAAATATATATATATATAGAGAGAAAGCATAGTTGTTACCTCTGAAGCATTTCTTCATTTTCCTAAACAAAGCAAGATTACCTACGCCTGGTGGTCCGTCCCTCCCCAAAAGCCCTAAATTCACTGTGTGAAAATTGGTTTTTGGTCATTTGATTAACTGTAATATTGTTTGGGAGTGTGGGAATACTTTGGACGACAAGACAATATCAACTCGTCTTAAGGTGCATCCTGCATCTTCACCTGGTCTTCAATCTGTTTTAACCTGAAATGTTTAAGGAATGTTTACAGCTTTAGAAAATACACTTTACACTTTTATATTATGCACCATTTTACAGTTTCTGAAGGTAATGTCATACTGCTCAGTTTGGTGGGTGCTCTTCAATTTGGGTAGTATGTTTGCTGTGCATAGACGACTCCACTTGCTTTCATGTTTTGTAATCATATCACATAGAGGCTTGAAATCCTGAAAGCGTGTCCTTGACCAGGTACCATCCCATTACACAGAAGAAGTAAAAGATACTTTGTTCAAAAAAATAGGAGCTAGGACCCCCCCCCGTAGAATTCTACTTGACTATAAATCAGCTTAGTTAGTTTATAGAATATCCCTCAGAAGAGGGTACTAAGGTATCTTCGTTTTTTCTTCAAAGGGGGGTCTTTTATGTTTGTGCTTGAGGATACTCCACTTTAATGTGACCAGGGTTGCAGCTCTCTTTCCTTAAAGAAACATCTACCAACTACAAGTAAATGATGGCACTTGACAAATAGCCAGTAACATTGCAGGCAGGCAGGCGACAGACAGTTTGCCTCAAAGTCATTAGCTGAATGGCACCAAGGACAAACAGTGACAGAGCTCTATGAAAAGCTCAAAAACCTGCCTACCAACAACAAATGTTTGTTTGATACATTTGTACACAAAGACAGATGTAGCTCTACCGTCCTGAAGAGTTTGGGTACTTGCACAACAAAATATTTTATCCCAGTCAGGCTTACGTGCAGCATTATTGCTGTCTGGACTGTATTTTGAGATGAAGTTGGATGAATTAGTTTATGGATTGCATCAGAGAATGTGGCTGTCATGGCTGCGACTCTAACACCAGACAGGAGGATTCTCGCTGTCTTTAATGACTTGTTGAAACCAGGTATGTAAATTGATTCACACTATGCATGAAAACCTCTTTAATTTATTTTGATGTGGGAGCTAGGAACTATCAAATATCCTGGAACCCCTTTTTTCAGGTCAGCACCAACATAGCTACTCACCAACATAGGAGGAAGTGAGGACTGATTGGCCTCGGGCTCTACAACCTTAAAGAAACCCTGTAGACCTCAGCAACACGTAGCTCTAAAAATAAAACAAAACACAGGTGACTGTAACGGCAGTGAAAACCAGACTTGATTAGGGCTTCATGTGATAAAGTAAAAAAAAACCACAATGCTGAAGCTCAAAGGGAAAATTTTCATTCTGATTTTCTCTCAACCTGCTACCTTGGACAGACACAGCCAAGCAATTTACAGTGAGATTAAGGAAGCTGAAAAAGGAAGTGCAAGACCTTACTGACTGTGTGTGCATAAAGAGCCGCACCTACAAAACTTTGCTATTCCAGTCGTGCGACACAATTAGCATAGTAGTGTTATGCAGTGCTGTTTGAGTGGTTATCAACTTTTCCATTGGGTTTGTGTTAGTAGTTAAACACTGTAAGAAAAAAATCTTGTGTCCTCTTCATGACGCAGGTGTGGGTCAGTGCATGTGGTCATAGGCTGAGCTTTGCATCCTGGAACCCTAAGAAATGGTGTAGCAGTGCAGCATAGCGGGAAAATCACAAAACGTATCATAATCATTTTTTGTATAGATGCTGTGATCAGCTGGTCTATTCTGGCACTCTTTACCTTAGCTTTTAAAGGCAGATGACAATTAAAGCAAACAAACAAGCAATTAGAAGTAGTGCACTAAGGTGGATAACATAGCTTGTATATACAAATCATAGGGGACAGTCTTAGAATATAATTCGTGCTATCTGTAATTTTAAGTACATGCTGCATATGATGAGAGGAAACAGCTCTGGATGTAACGGCAAAGCCATTATGTATTTGGGTTTCTTGTAAATTTTAAACATTGTATTGTGCCACATACCTGTGCTCTCAAATTTGATCATCTGAAATATAAATAACCCAACACTGACCATGACGAGCACAGCCTGCTCTGCACGAGTCCAACATAGTACAAAAATTGCTCTTGCTGAACAGTGCTCACCTTTGAAAATAAATTCTTACCTTTCTTTTCTGTCGTTCTTACATCTTTCTCCATCTTTGTGTCCCACATTCATGTTTTTTTCTGTCCCTGGAAATAAAGCAACTGTATGTTTAGCTAGCAGTGCTAAACACTGTGCAACAAACCGCACACACACACAGCTGCTGATATTTGTTGAGGTGTTAAAAATGCTGCATTTTAAATTACCTTCCACTTAAAATAATAAGTAACTCTGTTTATTGTGCTCACCCCTCTTTTGTAGCACTACCTAGATGAGTAACTGGACAACACCTTTATTTACATCTGCAGCATGAACGCATCACAGGGAGGAGAGGACGTGTTATATGGACTGGTTCTTATGTAGCGCTTTTCTTTTGTTGTAAGCAAGCTGTGGGATGTTACTATTTTTGTTTTCTTAAACATGTATGTTCACACTATCATTAGAAGAAATGCCATGCTGCAGCAGACAAAAAAAGATCTCATTTAATAGGAATATGCATTAATCTCCATATCAGATTTAATTGCTCATTAACCAAAAGTGCTGGAATGACATTTTGGATCATTCCAGCCCAGTTTGACCCAGTTTTGTAAAGAGAAAAATGCAAAAAGAGACACTTTAAATCATAGTCGGAGACAAGACATGAGTCTTATAAGACTTACATATGACACTTAAACATTAACTATTCAATAAAGACTTGTTCACAGCTAAATGTGCTGGAAATCCCATAACCTTAGAATACCACAGGAGCATTTCTCTTTTTTCTTTTAGTTACATTATACTGGGAAGGGCAACGAAACATGCTTGCTCTCGCCCAGCTATGCCCTGCTTAACATTCATGGTACAGTTGAACACATTCACGCCTGGGAGCAACTCAGGCTAGTCTTCAGCTGTTGACCACTGAGCAGCTCCACTGGAGCAGCTTAACTTAGCGGTCTTATTCAAGGGCACTTGGATGAAAATAGTGACAAGCCCTTTGAGGCCTGACACAACCCTCACCTGTTTGCTTTCATGCTTTCTTTTAACATAGCTTCTTATAAATATACATTAACATTTATTTTACCCAAAGCACTGAAAAAATGTATATTAATGCAATTTAAAGTTCTTGAAGAGGGTAGACTCGCTGCTCTTGAAGTTCTTGACCCTGAACGACTCTACGTAGTCTCTCTCTGACGCACGCGTCTTTTTAAAAAATCTTTTTTCCTTTGCTCTGCATAGCTGCCATGTTCTTACTGTCCCTGAGGTTTTGAGCCAAATTTTTCACAACAGCAACTGCAATAATCATCTCTATGGTAACTCGCTGAAAATGCTTTGCTGCATTTGAAGCAGGACAACAAGCGAAAGCGGGAGGGAGGGGAGTAAGACAAGCTCCAGGCTTTTCATTTCATTTTCAGCTGTTTTCTAGTCATCAGTTATTCATCCATGTTTTAAGTCCATCACTCACACTCACTTAAGAATCCCAGATCACATCAAAAATGGAATCGGGTGAATGCCATTTTTCCATGCCAATCCTCCTCTATAAATAAAAAAGGAAAAGGAAAAAAAGAAAATCGTGCTGTCAAAAAATTATTCATTCCTCCAGCGTGTCGGACGTCTTCTTGTCTGAAAGGGGAGACAGTGCTGCTTGTCTTGTAAGCCATTCTGTGTTTATCAATGGCAGTCTGAAGAAAAATGCATGTTCTTGGTTGAAGTAGATGTGCCATCATATTTAAGGACAGTACATTAGCTTTATAAATATCTCACATTCATCATCAATTGTGAGCTTGTTCTAGTCAGCTTTAAATTCTGGTCTGTTGTTGAGATATAGGGCTGTAAGTGGTTGTGCTGCAGTCACAGATGAATAATCTATGTGTCCACTAAATTCTGTTTTCATCCAGCTGGGAAATGAATACCAAACCAGCAGTGCTCAGCGAGGTGTGGGACTCAAATCCCTGGCTCTTTACTTTTATCTTTTGGTGCAAATATTTGTCTCATGAATTTCTCTGCCAACTGTTCCCAGAGATATTATATTCCCAAGATAGGACATAGGTTCTCCTCAACATTTATTCAAATCTTTATTATCAGTTCACACCCTCCTTAAAGCGCTTAGCTCAGGGAGTATTGCATTCATATGTTTGCGGTTGGAATATGTACACGGGGTTTTAGTGCTTCCTCGTGGTGTGAAATGTATTCATCTGCCAGGCTTCTAAGCAGGCGGATGCCTGTGTTGCATGCTGTTTCAGCCTCTGAATGTATCGCTCTGCTAGGATTAATTAGCGCGGCAGGTCTGACTTAAAGGTCGCAGCTTGGGGATCATTCAATAGAGCCATTGCTGCACTGGGACACCTCTGGACAAATTAAATGAAAATGTGAGAATTGAGCAGAAGAGTGGGAATAAACCAAGTGTTTGCAATGTATGTGTGTGCTAAAACGACTGAGGTTACCGTGCACAATTACAAAAGACTTAATTACATAGTGAATCAAAACTATAAGTAAGCATTGCAATACTTTATGTTCAGATTCAGTGCCTGAGGAAAAGAAATACTTAAACCATACAGGAAAAATAAAGGAAACAAAAGCTTTGTGTTATAATAGTGGCAGGAAATATGGGCTTATAGGTGACTGAAAAGATCAGCAATGCTAGCATATATATCTATGACTGCACAATCTCAGAATCCATCTCCTAGTCTGTCTATTTAGCCTGTGGGGTTGCCAGTAGATATCTAGTCTGCCTGACGTCCTGTTTTGTTTGCTGGTCATTGTTTACAAATACAGCTGGGATAGGCTCCAGCGCCCCCCGCAACCCTGAAAAGGATGAGCGGCTGAGAATGGATGGATGGATGGATGTTTACAAATACAGGTAAATTTAAGAGAAAAAACACTATTATAAACACAAATCATCTTATTCTACCTGCAGATTCTGATGATTCATATGTAAATATCTTTTAATGAAGATAAGCATTGATTTAAGGTGATGCCCCTGTTCCAGTCAAGCTTGTTAAAATTGACCACAGTACATTTTTCCAAACGTATCTGACCTCGTCCTCCACAGACTAATGCTATTTTCCTTGGATTTACACAAGTTATGTACTCAAGGAGGTGCCGAATTTTTTTTCTTGTGACATAAAACTTCAGACTCTCTTGTGCATCATTGATCTATACAATACTCTCTGCAAAAGTTTTGGGTCTCTTCTTATTTCTTCATATTTTGCTTCCAAGAAGTCAGACTTTCTGATCATTTTTCAAAGTGGTCTTGAGCAATAGTTCTCCAGACTTTCTGAAGGTCTTTCAAAGTTTTTCTTTGGACACTGGCTGCTTTTATACTAATTTTCAGCCCAGTCCTTGTACCTGCATTTTTGGGAGGATTTTTTGTTTGTTTGCTAAGCCACGTATCTCTCCACCAGCGTTGCATCTAGGGCTGGGCAAAACGATTATTTTCCTAATCGATGAATCTAGTGATTAATTTTTCGATGCATCGATTAATCGTCTTTCGCCGATTCTGATAATCAGCCTGCACGCATTCCGACTCATTTTGCCAGCATGGGCCACAAATAAAAAAAAAACCAACAACTAAACAGCAGCTGCTATATGTTACTGCTAAGAAGCTTAAATTAGTTTTGCATTTACGGAGGTTGGGTGTTTATCTCTGTCTATGAGTGAGTGTATGTCTACGTGGGGGGTGTCTGGATGAATTAAAGGGTAAAAAAACCAGCGTTAGTAAAAAAGTTGAAAACTTACGGTGGTTTGTCCTTTTCAGAAGCTGCTCCTGGATGTCGTCGTTTGAGGTGCTGGTGCATAGCCGTCGTGCTTTTATGGTAGGCCATTTCCGCCTTACAAAGCCGGCAAACGACTGAATCACTTCCTTTTCGCTTAAAATATCCCCATACTGTAGAACTGCGTGTTCGGGGGGAGTGGTTTAAGTCGACTGCCTCACTCATGTTACGCTACTCGCTGCCGCCATGTGTTTTTTTGAAAGTGACAACGCATCGACGCAAATTTTTTTACGTCGACGTATTTTGTCCCAGTTGCATCTACACATAACAGACAACTTAGCAAAAATCTTTAAACTGTGTCTTCTATGAATAATGCCAAAATTATCTCAGTTTGATAGGAACAAAATAGCACTGACGCACCAACAATGTGATTCCCAAAGAGTCACAAGTTGAGAACTTATATCTGGTAATGTTGTGCAGTGTTTCCTTAAAAGAATGAGAGGAAACTGGACAAGTGGAGGACAAACAAAGTAGCAGTAGGCCAGAAAAAAATTCAAATCTAGAACCTGTAAGACCTGACAGAGGGCATAAGACATGCATGTGGTTCCTCAGAAGCCTCGTCAGAAATGGTTTCACTGGAAGAGTGGCTGTCAAGAAGCTATTTTGAAAAGCTCTGTCATGGTTTAGGGCTGAACCTTCAGATTTCGACTGACCACGGTGTAAAATCGAATTAGTACCCAGAACTTTAAAAAAGTTATGTAAACTCGCTGCCTTAATAAAACACCCTACACCATATTTAAGATGACTAAGTTAGGGCAACTTATTCCTTGTGAGCA
Organism: Pelvicachromis taeniatus; assembly: GCA_015108175.1. Taxonomy (NCBI): domain Eukaryota; kingdom Metazoa; phylum Chordata; class Actinopteri; order Cichliformes; family Cichlidae; genus Pelvicachromis; species Pelvicachromis taeniatus. Next base: position 2,614 of record VURO01050053.1, on the reverse strand, counting down.
TACAATACTGTGTGCAAAATCTCTGATTGAGAAGTGCTTCATTTTTCAGCACAACAATGATCCCAAACAAACTGCAAATGCAGTAAAAGCATAGTTGGGTAGTAAAATCAGTCGTGGTCCGGCCTCCTCACAGTCCGGACATTATTATTGAAGCAGTCGTGTTCGTCTTGACAGAAAACAAAACAAAAGGCAGGAAAAACTCAAAGAAGAGCTTTGGATGTCCTTCAGGCAGCCTGCAGAACTATTCCTGAAAACTACTTAAAGGCTGTGTTGAAGAATAAAAGTTAACAAATCACCATTTTCCTCTTACATATTGTTTTTTTAATCTATTTTCTATTTACATTTTCTCAGGACTTTTACACAGTAATGTATATTTTTTTGGATTAAAAATATTAGATGACGGCAGTCGATGCTGTAATGTTGGGAGAAGACAGAGGGCAATGACATGCTTTAAAAAAGAATCAAACCTGGGGCTCAATGCTGAGACATCTGCACCAATGGGATATCTGCTATAACTGGCTGGTTGTCCTGCAATACATTTATCTTAAAAACACCCAGCTGTAGATGAGAATGCTTTCAATCTACATATGTTGTTATATAATTAACAGCTAGCTATGGGTGATAAGATCTGCTTCTTACAGGTGTCATTTCCTCCAGCAAAAGAAGCATGCGTTTTTCTCGACACTTTTAACCAAGGATCAATGTTTCTGACCGTGTTGTCACAGTAAACTGAAACCTTGTGCCAGAACAAACAGCTGGACAGAAATTCAAATGAAAGGCAAATTTTGTTTTAATTTCTCAGTTGTTCGACTTTGTAAGTTACCACAGCTGTTGTCATCTTTACCTTTGTTCTCTTTTTACACGACTTGCTTTACGTGTCAGAAATGTGGATTTGTGCAAATCATTTCACATCCAAGGTGAAAAACTGTAAATCACTATTATCATTTCTGCCTACTGCACAACCGAGGAACATAACTGAAGGCACTTGTAATAACGTAATTATGATGGAGAAAATGTTAAGCTGCTCCCAACTCCCAAAGTGGATTATTATCTCTGCACCTTTTAACACTTACATCAAAAGATTACCCCTATTCCCCGAGGTAGACCTACTGGTCTCTGAGCTTTCTTTTCTACGTGTTTTCCTCACAGTTTCCAGGGAGACAACAAACTTCTCTCCCGTGTAACAACAGGCTTGACCTAGTGTGACTTGCCAGGTGTTGAATTATTCTGATTTTTTTTTTCCTCTTCTGAAATGTTGCATTTACACAACAAAAAGAAAACGCAAGCACCGTTTTGAGGCATGTTCGACAAAATTGGCTAATTAGGACGGCTGGCTACCACTCATACTGCGTTTTAATTTGCTTCTCACAGTGCAGAGGTTCTGTTTCACTTTACAGTTTGTTGGTTTCCAATGACTAAAACGCTGACATCGGATAGGGACATTAATAAGAATATCACTTCTGCTACGCTGGGTGCCCACATCTAAATAATGACATTCAAATTGTACATACTGTGTTCTTCACAACACTCGGCTGGAGACCGAATCAATTTGAACTTAATATAAAAGTGACTAGAGAGCAGTTGTCTGATTAGATGGTACTGATACTATATGTGCAACTGGACTTCATTTAATGCATTACTAACATTTGTTTTTTTTTGCTGCTACTACTTATTGCCTACCTTCCAATATGTTGACATGACTCTAAGCATCCAGCACAGCATTGCCTTGTCTTGTTCCCGTACATGGAGAGGATAACAAGATGAAGAAGAATGTTGCAAGTCGCATACAAAATGTCTCCTGCTAAATAAATGACAGCCTGCCCTGAAAGTGACACAGAGCTTCACACATACCAGAAGGCGCAAACCATTAGCAAAGTGTGAAATGGAATGATGAAGACTATTTAAAAACATTTTTTTTGTTTTTTTCGTGGGGCTCAAAATTACAGTTTGGGGAAGCAGCAAATAAATAAAAAATGAAAAAGATAGGGAGGCAGGAAACAGGTTTGGGGATGTGGGTGTGCAAGTGATGAGCATGAATTGTGAATGAGCAAGTGTCTGAGCTGAACACTTGCATAACAACTTAGCTGAGAGAAAAATACGGCTCGCTGAAACTGAAAGAGATGTGCCGGGTGTTTTGAAGACATCTTCTTGTCTTGTACGCATTAAAAGATGAGGACTTCTTGGCATGATTATGGCTCACGTGTTAAGGTTTCTCATAAATTACTAGTGAGGGACCAGACAAAGAGCGATCCAAAAAGACCCCTATGAGAGAGCCAACAAGGGAACAGTTTACCCTGCCCGGGATAGGGTTACCGGGGCCCCGCCCTGGAGCCAGGCCCGGGGAGGGTGCCCGAGGGCGAGCGTCTGGTGGCCGGGCCTTAGTCCATGGGGACCGGCCGGGCACTGCCCGAAAAAGGGACATGGGCCCATCTTCCTGCAGGCCCACCACCAGCAGGAGGCGCCGTAGGGGTCGGGTGCATTGTGAGCTGGGCGGCGGCCAGGAGCGGAGGCCCTGGCGGACCGATCCCCGGCTACCAAGACTGGCAATCGGGACATGGAACGTCACCTCTCTGGTGGGGAAGGAGCCTGAGTTAGTGCGTGAGGTTGAGAGGTA
>VURO01050052.1:0-12697 GCA_015108175.1 Pelvicachromis taeniatus | reverse complement strand
ATGTATAGCCGCGAGGCAGTTTCCCTTGTTTGACTCGTGTACGTTGCTGAGGAGGAAAAATAAAAACTTCCACGGGACTCCGGTGTGAAAAGATACAACAAAAAATTTATTCCAGTTTTGCAACCCTTACAGGAGTAACCAGCCCTTTTACTTATCCTCAACAAAAAACGTACTACGGTAGGAAAACCGTGAGGCTCTGCTCTTCTCCCCTGCCGCGTCTTGCCTACGCTACACTGATCTCTCTCTCTCTCGCTCGCTCGCTCGCCCCTCCCGCACCGCATGCACTCATTTGCATAATCTGTTATGCCCGGTTGAACTACAACTAAGCCTTAAAACAACAACAAACGTAATACTAAAATATACTACTAAAATATACTATAACTACGTTAACTTGGCTCCCACATCAAACTCCACTCAGTTCTTGATTTTGAACGTGATCTTTGTTGTACAATCAACGGTTTAAATAAAAAAAATTAATTGCCATGACATTCATGCCCATTGTGAGAATATCAAAACTGATTAGAACTGTAGTTCAAATTAACATTAGTTCAGTTAGGCAAAGAGTGGACATACAGAGAGCCCAGTTTATCTTGAAGTAGATGCGAGGCATGGTCACTACTGTGCCTGCTGGTTCTTTTTGAACCGATTAAGTGTTTTAACAAAAAGCACAAAAGCAAAAAATGCTGTTGTGAAAGCATCAGCGACTCACTAATGCAGTTATCTTCAGCTAACTGCAGAGAATCAAGGCTATGTAGAGTAGTCCAGTGAACAAAGGTTTTTTGGCTCAGTCGACCTCTGCTGTTGATAGCTAAAGGAAGCTGGAGAGAAAAGTGCATCCAGCCTCAAATCATATGCTGATACGCTGAGGTCAATTTTTCTGTTCAACAGAGGAAGAGGAGGCAGATGTGTAAGATATGGGGAAAAAATGACATGGTAATGCCTTGTCGTTGTGACCTTGAGGGGAAAATCATTAGACATTTCAAATGTTCCTTTTCAGTTTCTTGATGCTGGAAACTGCAAAAGAAATCACAGACTGACAATTCTTCCACACTTACTGTAGAACGATTTCTTGACCCCGCATTCATTCAAGTTGCTTGTGAATAAATTATGTTGATTAAATGCAAAAAAAAGGGCACCAAATCATTCAAGGATGCATGACTATGGAAATAGATGTGAAGTAATGGCAGAAGTGATGAAAAATGAGGTTAGAGTAGAGATGAATGACAGAGCTAGAGGATGGTGGAATAAATAAAGAGAAAATAAGTTTGACAGAAGTGAAGGGAAGGAAGAAGCCAATACAAAAAAAAAGACAAACTATATGAGAAAAGAAAGAATGGAACAAAAAAGATGATTAAGAATAATTTCCAAGACTGTGAACTTGTATTTTATTAAAATTGGATGATTTTGAAATATCAGTATGGCACAGATTTATCTAAAACAGCTATTAACAAAATTGTGGTTAGCCTTGGGAACTTGGCAGACAAAAACAAAAATAGGAGTCCCCTTTCTTTGTCTATATATGGGGAATAATATTGTTGTTATATTTTTAACATCAAAAAGATGATTGAGTGATGCAACGTTACCAACACATCCTTAAAGTAATTAATCTTTGGCTCTCTTTCACAGCACGTCTTTTGTCCTGTCTCCCTCCTTTAATCCCCAACTGGTCGAGGCTGCCCCTCCCTGAGACTGGTTCTGCTGGAGGTATCTTCCTGTTAAAAGGAAGTTTTTCCTTCCCACTGACGCCAAAGTGATTGCTCACAGGGTGACGTCTGACTGTTGGGGCTTTCTTACAATATAAAGCACCTTGAGGCTGTCTGGAAATAAAGATATTTATGTATTTTGTAGCTTTTGCTTTTTGTATGGGTGTACATGTAAATAATGTTCCCATTCATTGTTTGCTCTACTTTGTTGCCATATACATCCTCATCAACTTTCACCTGATACTTACTTTGCAACTCTATGAGGCTACAATCAAAAAGGTTTATAAAATAGAAATGATAATTTACTGGCTGATCTCCCACTTGAGATCATCCTTTTGTGCAACTCCTTTTCATTGTAAAACATTTTAAAAATTCTGCTTTTTTTTTTTTTTTTAAAGAAAACAACAATCATTTAAAGAAAGACTGTAGACAAGTTCATGATAAACAAACCATATTTTAAAACATAAATAAATTCCCCACTCACGACATCTTTCTTTACCTTCAGACAATAATTCTGATTGCTAAAGTACCGAACGGGACAGGCAAAAAATAAATGAATAAAAAAAATTCCCCACTCACCCTGCGGGTGGTCTCTATCCTTCAAGCTCAGGTCTTCTACCAGAGTCCTGGGAGCTTGAGGGTGTTGCGGAGTATCTTTGTTTTTCCTAGGACTGCACTCTTCTGGCAGAGACTAAGGAATTGAGCAACTGTCAGCCACTTCCTCTACAGGAATGACATCAAGCTGTATGCCAAGACTGAACAAGACATCAATCAGACCACCAAGTACCCTGAGAAACTACGCTAAGCAGAAGGAAGGAGGCCGGGGACTATTGAGTGTCAGTATCACAGTCCAGGATGAGACAACGAACATCCACGAATACATCAGGAAGATGGCCACGACCGACCACGTGCTCGGTGAATACGTCATGCAGCAGAACCCAAGAAGGAAAAGGAGCAAGAGGAGTAACATGTAAGGGCAGGGCCCTGCACGGTATGTACCACCGGCAGATAGAGGAAGTGGCTGACATCCAGAAATCCTACCAGTGGCTGGACAAACCTGGACTGAAAGACAGCACAGAGGCACTAATCATAGCAGCACAGAAACGAGCTCTGAGCACAAGATTCATAGAGGCTGGGGTCTATCACACCAGGCAAGACCCCAGGTGTGTAAAGATGCCCCTGAGACAATCCAGCACATAACAGCAGGATGCAAGATGCTAGCAGGCAGGGCATACATGGAACGCCATAACCAAGTGGCCAGAATAGTATACAGAAACATCTGTGTCAAGTATGGCCTGGAAGTCTCAAGGTCAAAATGGGAGATATCAGTAACACTAATAATACTATTAACAGGGTTCACTGTTGTACTACTGGTAAAGTGTAGATACACACAAAGAACTGATCTAAAATGAGCAGAAATACATTTATTGAAACCAAAAGAGCAAACGCCCTGTTTTTCTGATATAATTACATTTCATCTGCATCTTTTTCAGGCCTTTTCATGGTGGCCAGAGTTGATGGCTGAACATGCTGAGAAGTTTCTGTCCCTGTACAGAGCCCACATGGAGGCAGCTCTTCAGGTCCAGTCGATTGACTCCTGGAACAGCTTCCCACTATTTCAGCTCTTCAACAATTTTCTACGAACAGACCGTAGGTCTCAGGTTTTCTGAACACATTTTTTTAAGGCCTTCTCTACACGAGCTCAGGACTGCTTTAAGCTTATTGCTAAAGCTCGAAAATATGTCAGATGCCTGTTTTGTAATGTACTTTTCATGTCAAAGTCCCAACAATGGAAAAAGAAAACTCCCTGAAACCTGGAGAATTCAAATTATGATAAACATGAATGTCGCACTTTTATTCCTGAGATTTTTGTAACATTTTCCTCCGTAATGAACTGTAAATATTGCATTTTCTTCCTTGATAAACTTTATTTCACTGTAAATATTTCATTTGACTGCTGGAGAAAAAAATCTAATTGGCTCATTGTTTTTCTCTTTTCAAACCCTCCCTCAGCTGTGGGGCTTTGTCTTCAAGCCAGCAGAGATTTGGCAAGATGCAATATTTAACATGGTGGATGCCAAAATACCTCAAATACAGTAACAGACAGGCAGGCAGATAGACCGACAGCCCAAGGGCGGTGTTGAGAATAAAAACTCAGTGTTTCAGTTTGCATAGAAACCACAAATCTCTTTTCTGTGGCTCATATCTTGCATTCTTTCTAATTACCATCCTCTGTTTGTGCCATAATTATTCCAAGTGTCACAACATTAGCCAACTTGAATTGGAGTGTAACGAGGCAATAGATAAAGACGAAACAGAGTACGAGCGAAATCATAGTTTTCTCTGTTTGCACAAATGAGGTCTTCCTTCTGATAATTATGTTTGAAGTGAGAGGTAAGGGATTAGTTTCATTAGTTTTAGTCCCAATCACTGAAAATACTGAATCTCACAAATAAAAGGGGGGAAAAAAGATTTGATGGACAAGAAAGTTTATTTATGAATCGCTTTCGCAAAGCTTCACAAAAATATAAAATGTACAATCCTTAATCATTCACACCATTTTTTTTTAGACAACAAATCCTCTGCAATACTCACTGGTCGGCTAATTTCTAAGTATTTTCTTCAGGGTGTTTATTATCTCTCAGTTGCAGATTATTTAAATGCTCACTTGATTGTCATATGTGACAAGCTTTAGTGAGGGAGGTGGATTTTACTCTCTAGTGGGCAAAAAGGCTAGTGTTCATCATGATGGAGCAGAGTGAGAGGAATTAAAACTAATGAAGTCCTGGGAGACCAGCTTGCTTGTTTCTCACCAACACCTTATCTTTGTCTCTCCTCGCTGTGGACTGCCACTGTCTGCAGGGATTTATCTGTCTTTCCAAAACCTACCATTACAGTTTGAATGGGGGATAATGGAGTGATAATAGGAACACCTGTGAGCACAGTGACATTTGATAAAAGAATTGTATACCTTCTAGAGTATGAATTAGGATTTTGTGAAGCTTTTTAATTTAAACTTTTGGATTTTATCAAATAAATATTAATTTAGGTAAAAGGTCTGTGTCAGCTTGTCCAATTAGGAATTGTCATGTTAGAAAACAAAAACTCTTAAGGAAAAGTTGGAGCCACACTGTAGGCTAAAATATCCCAATGCCAGCAACTCTTCCAGTCTCCAGATGAAAGCCTGAACCCCCAAACAGCACAACAGAGGACTGAATTTGGCTGCTGTAACACCAGAAAAGTGATTTATCATATTACACCTTGGTAATAACACAGTTGGGTAATAAGTTCTACACTTTTAAACAGGTAGCAATTTAGGCGTCACTAAAGTTCATACTGAAATTTAAGTCCATACATCAGATTTCTTATAAAATGAAGTCACAATCTCAACCATAAACAAAATAAATACTCAATCTTATCTTAAATTGTTTGTGGGTTTATCCCAGAAAACGTCTATTTGACTGTTGAATAAGATTTAATCATGTCTGTTTTTGGCCTTTTTCATGACTTTAATCCACAGGAGCACATTCTCAGTTGTGAGAACTGCTAAGAAGCTAAAAATTATCTTGAAGTTTGAAATGAGACTTTGTGAGCCATCTTTGAGCCATCTAATGGCTGTTAATGTGAACAGAAATGTGAACATAAAGTCTATATAGTTATATCACTTTCTCATTCCCCTAACCAGCTCACTTGTGCAATGGGATGTTCCACAAACACCTCCAAGACCTCTACATCCCGCTGGTGGTACGATACATTGATCTAATGGAGTTGGCCATTGCTCAATCAATCCACCGCGGCTTCCAGAAGGAAACCTGGCAGCCTGTCAAGTAAGGCTCACCTGAGCAATCAGTGACTACACTTATAAGCACAAAACATTCCTGAGTTCCTCCTTTGTTATGAAAAAGTTAATATTTCTACTAAGCTGTTTACATGGATAGTGACAGTATCAAACAAACAACAAATATCTTTCATTTTCCACTACTTCATTAACATTTCCTTTATCTCGTCAGCTATTCGTGAAAATTTGCGTCTTTGCTACAAATGTGTTTTGTTCTTTACAGTGATTTCTAACGGTGACATGCATGCGTCAAATATCTTACACCTCTCTCTTTCACTCTTTCAATGACAAACAGTGTGTGTTGCAATATTTGTGCAGATCCAAAAACCTGTTGATAGACAAGTTTTTTTTTACAATGTTTAAAACTAAGTGTGGGGTTTTTTTTCCTAACCAGAAATTTGTATTTTACTTTAGAGCATGGACTCAATGTGTATTTAGCATCGACTTCATCGTCTTCAGGATGTTCAAGGCTGTGTGATCTACAAATTCCTTTCTGTATACCTATCAGTTTGTGCTTGAGAAATTCATGTTATATTAGCCATTATATATAAAGACTATAAACATAAATACCTAGATGGTTCCTCCATACTGTGATTATTTCCTTGAATTATTGTTATGCAGTTTGCACTTTAAACATGGCCAATTTAAAAGCTTTTGAATGGTATTTAAATCAAAAGCAAAGGAGTGAGTACACGTAAATTTGCCTGGGAGGAAGTGTGGCAAAGAACACTCCTTGAACAGAAGCAGCCCTCCCATTCATGCCGCCATGCAAACATGGATGAATGATCTTTAGCTGAGTTCTCCTTTTGCTCTGTGCGATATTTTTTCTTAAGCTTTCCTATGAAAGAAAACGTATTGTCATTTTTACTTGTTTGCTATCAGCTATAAAGACTGTGGATGTGTGATCATCAAAACTAAATAATAAGCTAGGATGGAACTGAACACAAACAGCAAGGACAAACTGCACTCTTTGACAAAAAGCATCTGAAGTGAAAGAAAGTGGCATGAATAGAAGTGAGCAGTGACTCCTCTTTATTGTTGTTTGATTTCATCAGATGTTGCAGACAAAACAAGTAGCTGCTATTCTGGTAGTATTCCCTTTGTATTTGTGCTGCGGTAAAGGATGCCTACTTTTACTCTCAACGTTTCTTCTTTCTCGCTTCATCTATTATATGCTTTTGACATTTTCTTTTCTTGCCGTTGATGAACCTTGCACTTACCTCCGACCTGGCAGATCGTTAACAAACAGTTTAGCCAGCTTTCCTCTGCGTAAAGCAGCCAGCCTTCCCCCTAAAGCCTCCGCAGATACCAATCTTCTTTACAACTGCCTGGTTGGGGCCGCTGTGTGACAACACACATGTATGATGGGTGGATGGGGCTCTCAGAGGTTCTGGACTAGTGGTGTTCATAAGTTCTGAATTATCCAAAACTTGCCATCCATCCATTCTCTTCCGCTTAAAGGCTGCGGGGGATACTCCCTGGACAGGTCGACATTCTGTCATAGGACAGGAATTGTGAGCTGTATGCTTTGTCTATTGCTTTGCTGAATGCTAGCATGTAATAATGCTGGTGTTTAACACAGCCAATCAACATGCTAGTAAATTATAAATGGAGATGGTACAGGAGGTCCATGTTAGACACTCCACTGTCTAATTTTAATTCACACCAAGATAGCTGATGGTTTATGTTATCATTTGTGTCAGCAAGCTGCGTTTTAAAAATGAGAAGGTCACTTAACGTTCTTTTTGTTTTTAGCAATATTTTGTTAACAAGCTGAAAGCTAATAGTCACATGCTCATGTTGGAGCCTAACATACGCTAAAGCAATCGAAGACTGACTGTGGTCAGAAAAGTGGAGCAACTGCAGCATCCCAAGCCTTCATCCGTTCCAATGACCAAAAGAGAGTAGCTAAGTGACAAGACACACAGGTGCTTTTTCTCCTCAAAGACACAAAACTTTGCCATTTACTCCTGGTCTCAGAGAGTGAACTTTAGAAGTGTCTACTTTCCTTTCTTGTCTGAATGAGCTGCGCTCAGCATGAGAGTGAGGTTTGTGGTTTAAGATAAAACTCTGGCCCTCAGAGAGATGACAGTGATATAGCTAAAGGTCCCTCATGTGTGTCGAGTCTTTATGCTTTGCACTGTGCATGCCTCGGTGTGGTAAGTATCAATGTAATAACAACACAAACCCTCAATTTTCTGCTGCAGCCTGCAAGGAATGAATCTACGTGATGTCTTGTAAGTTAAGAGATTATGTGAGAAAACCTGTATGCTCCTCTTTACCTCAAAAAAAAAAAAGTTTAATACTGGTTATGTGGCAAAATATAAAGAAAATCAACATGACTGTCCTGATTTTACAGTTTGGATTATATTTGTTCTCCAGTTGGTATTTTCTTAGAAAGGTATGTTAAATGATCTCAACATACAGAATATGAGGACTATCTTTAAAGTAGCTCTCACTATAACCTTTGCCCAATCACTGCAAAACAAAATCAAGCGATGATTTGCATAATATATGCACTACACGCTAGAGTTAAGAAGAGGATGACTCCAAATCATTGATTTCATTTGAAAAATCCCAAAAGATGGAACTTTGATGGGATTTGGAAAAGCAAAACTCATGGTGATTTCCGTTTATGGGTTGAACAGCGATGCAGCTGTTAAGCTTATGAAGGCAATGAAGTGCAATTTATAATAATTAAATAGAAGTGAATGATTTGTCCATTATTTTATCTCATTTAGCGCCAGATAAAAATCTGTAATTGTCAATGATTTTTTTTTAAATAAACATATTTCCCTTCAAATGTGGCCTGTAAATAGTGGTTTAATTGAATTTTATTTTCACCCAAATTTCAGATACTGCCTTCTCTGTCTTTGTTGTATATTGTGGCCTGAATGTTTCTAACTGTTTTGTTACACATAAGTAGATGTCTAAGCTTCAGCACGATCACTAGAAAATGATGGATAAAACCGTGTAGTTGTACTGTAGTTTCACTTTCACCTTCATCGGTGAAACTGCATGCCTTGTCTAGTTTTCTTCAACTATTGCAGAGTATTTGTGTGTGTGTCTGTAGAGTCTGCATTAGAGCTGACAGTATTGGTGGACATGTTGCATGGTGAGTGGGGGTCTCAAAAGGCTGGTTGAGGGTGTGTTTCTTAAAAAGGCTCCTCATTCTGACTCCCTCGGTCTTTCCCACAACATTGACCACAATTTTCCTGTAGCTCACTTTACTTGGCCCTCCCCTATCCATAAAAAAAGGAGAAAATAAAAAGCTGGCACTTCATTAATGAGCACAGACTGGTGAGTGGGATTGTTCCATTCCCCAGGGAGTATGGCAGAGCACAGTCAGAGACGAGCACCACTAATTAGACATGAGGGGGATAACCACTGAGCATTTAATTGCACTACGGACTCGGCCCAAAGCGTGTATTCCTGTGTGCCACTTGTTAAGGTAACAGTCTTTTAAAGGCGAAGTGAGAAAAGTGAGGTGGTGAGAGGTGGTCGTTTTAACCCCCCCATCACCTTTATTCCCTCTGCTCCTTCATCCTCCACCCTCCAGTCATTCTCACTGGGCACTGAACACTTCCATGTCAGTAAGCATTACCATGTGTTGCTGTGCAACCTGTGCACGGGGGAGAATGTCGTGAAATGTCCACCTGTCTCTGTTTCGGCCTGGCAGTATGTTGAAACTGAACAGATCAACACACAAACTACCAGAACCTATTAACCTCCTAAGACCCGAACTCGTTCATGACATGCATTTTTAATTTCTCTTTGATATTTGGGCTGATTGGGACCTGACGAATGTAAAAACAAAGAATTACCAGATAATTTTTTTTTTACCCAATTTTTGTTTCTGAGAAAAATGAGAGATACATATGAGGACATTCTTTTTAAATTTTGATCAAACAGTGGCAGTATAATGTCCTCGTAAGAGGATTTCAGGCCCTTGTAGAGCAAAATTTAGTTAAAGAACCACAACAGATGCAGAATAGCCAGAGATGCTAAGCTATTATGTTACATGGTATAAGATATATGCATACATGATATCATGTGTCATATGATATATTACCAAAAGAATTATTCCATAGAGTTTAATATGATGTCGTCCCACCCTTAGCATCTATAATGGCTTAAACTCTTCTGGGGAGTCCATTCACAGGGTTTAGGAGAGCGTTTATGGGAAGTTATGAGCATTTTTCCAGTAGCGCATTTTTGGCCTGACTCACAGTCTGTATTCTAAATCATCCCAATGGTGTTCTTTCAGGTTGAAGTCAAGCCAGTCAGGTTTTTCTACATCAAACTCACTCATCTGTGTCTTGATGGACCTTGCTTTGTGCACTTGTCCTGTTCATGTTAGAACAGAAAAGGTCATCCTTAAAATTATCTAAAATGTCTTGATATGCTGAAGTATTAAGGCAGCTGGATGCTTATCTGTTGCAAGGTCAAATTTGATAGCGAAGGGTCTCCCTTTAAGAGTGATGGCAATCATCCAAAGTGCAAGGATTTCATCCACTAGCAGTCTGTATGCCTATGAATGGTGAACATTTGAGCAATGGTGCGAGGACCCGCACATTCTTCTGTTCTAGCACTATATTGTGGTTGTTTTTGATGTTGCTGCAGGAGCTGTAAGTAGGGGTCATTCCTTTTCTATACTAAAGGTTTTTTAGCAGCTATACCTGCTTGCTTTGATGTAATGATGCCAAATGTACATCTTTGCTTTTTTTTTTAAAAAAAGAGGCCTGACAGCTGAGACTTGTGGTTAGTTCTACCATTCCCTCTGAGGATTGACTTTGGTGCTGGACAGTCTTTGTGACCCTGATTTGAGTCCATAGATATGAGGACACACACACACACAGAGGCACTAGATGCATGGGGAATTGCAGGCTTAGGTAATTCTTATGAAATTACCTAACAAATAAAAATAACTTTTTAAGCAGTTAATTATACCAGCTCATCCAAGAAATTAGTGCCTCGGTTTTTGGTTACATTCAAATACTAGCCAGTATATGTGTTTCCTCTCAAATAATGATTCAGGCGCAAGAGAGAGAACGAAAAAAAGATATGCAAACACTGAGTCTTCAAAATTTCTAGAGAGCACAATTTATTCTGCTAGACTCATTTACAAATAAAGTGCTGCTCTTCAGCAGATAAATAACTATTAGCAAGTACTATATAATTACAATAAATTGTATTTAACAGTAATGATAAAATAAAAAAGCAGTCCGAGTTAAGCATGAACATCAACAGGAAATGGACTGGAAATGTGTGGATCACTGAAATTACATTTGCGGAGTTAAAACATATATTTTATCTGATAGTTATGCTTAAAATTATTTATTCCAGTAATGGATATTAAGTTTGCTTTCAGACTATCCACTGAGATCACTGAGATATCCACTTCATGCTCTGTTCATACTCTCCTGCACTTTGTACACCGTTTTCTAAATACAATAACGAGTTGTTAAAACAAAAGGCAATTATTAAAGAACCTGTGGGCCGGTGGAGAAGCTTACCAGCTTGAAAGAGCTTGTATTCGTGTTGTTGGAGTCCATTTCATTTATTAACCCCCTCAATCTTACACACAGCAATGGTTCAGCCACCTCAGAGGAATTATTCTGGAAGCTGGACACGCTGCAAATGTTTGTGGTGGACCTTCACTGGCCAGAACCAGAGTTTTCCAAGCATCTGGAACAAAGACTCAAACTGATGGCCAGCGACATGATGGAGGCCTGCGTCAAAAGGTCAGACTGCACAAACACCTTTTATTATTTCATAGGAAATAGAAAAACATGATGCATGATAGGACCTATTTAGACATAAACTACAGTGGGATGCGAAAGTTTGGGCAACCTTGTTTAATCGTCATGATTTTCCTGTATAAATCGTTGGTTGTTACGATAAATAATGTCAGTTAAATATATCACATAGGACACACACAGTGATATTTGAGAAGTGAAATGAAGTTTATTGGATTTACAGAAAGTGTGCAATAATTCTTTAAACAAAATTAGGCAGGTGCATAAATTTGGGCACTGTTGTCATTTTATTGACTCCAAAACCTTTATCTAGTTGGAACTAGATAAAGGCCAATTTGAGTTCCAATTTTGGAACTCAAATTGGCTTGGTAAGCTCAATGAGCCCTGACCTACATACACAGGTGAATCCAATTATGAGAAAGATTATTTAAGGGGGTCAATTGTAAGTTTCCCTCCTCATTGAATTTTCTCTGAAGAGTAGCAACATGAGGGTCTCAAAACAACTCTCAAATGACCTGAAGACAAAGATTGTTCACCATCATGGTTTAGGGGAAAGATACAGAAAGCTGTCTCAGAGATTTCAGCTGTCTGTTTCCACAGTTAGGAATATATTGAGGAAATGGAAAACCACAGGCTCAGTTTAAGTCAAGGCCCGAAGTGGCAGACCAAGAAAAATCTCAGACAAAAGCGACGAATGGTGAGAACACTCAGAGCCAACCCACAGACCAGCACCAAAGACCTACAACATCATGTTGCTGCAGATGGAGTCACTGTTCATCGTTCAACCATTCAGCGCACTTTACACAAGGAGATGCTGTATGTGAGAGTGATGCAGAGGAAGCCTTTTCTCCATACACAGCACAAACAGAGCCACTTGAGGTATGCTCAAGCACATTTGGACAAGCCAGCTTCATTTTGGAATAAAGTGCTGTGGACTGATGAAACTAAAATTGCGTTATTCAGGCATAACAAGGGGCGTTGTCCATGGAGGAAAAAGAACACAGCATTCCAAGAAAAACACCTGCTACCTACAGTCAAATATGGTGGTGGGTCCATCATGCTGTGGGGCTGTGTGGCCAGTGCAGGGACTGGGACTCTTGTCAAAGTTGAGGAACGCATGGATTCCACTCAGTATCAGCAGATTCTGGAGACCAATGTCCAGGAATCAGTGACAAAGCTGAAGCTGCGCTGGGGCTGACTCTTTCAACTAGACAACGACCCTAAACACTGCTCAAAATCCACTGAGGCATTCATGCAGAGGAACAAGTACAACGTTCTGGAATGGCCATCTCAGTCCCCAGACCTGAATATCATTGAAAATCTGTGGTGTGAGTTAAAGAAAGCTGTCCATGCTCGGACCCCATCAGACCTGAATGAACTAGAGATGTTTTGTACAG